>JARFNZ010139986.1:0-10584 GCA_031763405.1 Balanus nubilus
GTCTGTCCTGTCCTGTCCTGTCCTGTCCTGTCCTGTCCTGTCCTGTCCTGTCCTGTCCTGTCCTGTCCTGTCCTGTCGCCCTGCCCTGTCCTGTTCTGTTCTGTTCTGTTCTGTTCTGTTCTGTTCTGTTCCGTTGTCTTGCCGTCCTGGCCGGCCGCGGGACCCGCCGCACCGTAGACGGTAGTCAGGAGAGGTCCGCAGTAGAGTAGCAGCTCGCTCGCTGAGAGGGAGAGAGAGAGAGAGAGGGGGCGATTGGGCCACGGTGGCCGACCGCGCGCCGCCCCGCGTTTGTGAATTCTAGTGATAAGGTGTGTAGCGCCGGTCTGCTGCGGCGGAACGGCGTCACTTCAGGGCGCCACTGGTTGGCGCTTTGTCGGTGTGAAACCCGTCCCCACCTGCTCCCACCTCTAAAGGTGAATGCTACAAGATAACCTTCGGCGAAGTTGGGATGTATCGCTCTCCGAATCATGTTCCTGTTTGAACGCAGTACTGGCGCCCTGAATATTTTGCGTTCATTCTCCAAATGTGGAGCGATAGACACGGTTGACCGCATTTTTAGGTTGAAGTTCGCACAAGCACGCAATATGATCTGATCATTGAGCACTATGGGGCCTTCACGTGGCCACCTACACCAATGTTAAGCCATTATCTGCGATGTTACGTAATGCGGACGCAGAGTCGTATCAGTATCGGAAAACTGCCTTTATGTCTGAATAATGAATATGAATGGTGAAAGTCAGTTTAAGGTCGTACGCATTGTAATGGAAGTTGGCTTGTGTTCCAAAGATAATGTGGCCTCCTTTGTGCTGCAGCGCCAATAGCGAAGGCAGCCAACCGTAACTCTGAGAATGTGGTGCTGTCGCGCGACACTGCGGTTTAAGCCTGTGAGCTCTACTCGACTTTTTCGATTTCTTTCGTATTACCTCGATGTCACCTGTGTGGGTACGCATCGGTATCGGATCATTGATACAACGGTATCATCGGTTTTCAAGAGCTCTCGATTGAATATGCGTATTTTTGTCATCATAATTTTGAGTTTTCACTGTCCGTAGAAACGCTATGTGTTTGCTAAATTACGGCGACAAAAGACACACATTGAACCAATGAACAGGCGCATATATGCAGTGCCGTGTGGGCGGGCCGCGGACTTTGGTTCGAACCTCACCCAGTGCCGAACATGTGGCGCCATCGATACAGTCACGTATCGTATACCGGACCCTTTGTAAGTGTTTACGTGTAGTGTTGGCCGCTCGTGGTGAACCACAAGTGTCGTGTACCTAACGCCTCAATATATTTACAACAAAATGGTCATCACTCAATACAACTCTGGTGTTTGGTAGTGGTGGCATTGACAGTGGTCGTGAACTATGAGGTGGTCTGTGTGGACAGACAGGGTATTCACCTCCGGTTTTTGCACCTTGCTTTCGGGCCGTTTTGCCACACATTCTTCCTCGTCATAACAGGTCGATATTTATTCGGACGATAAATACATCAATACAACCAAGCAGTACACAAACAACGTGGCGCAGGGCGTACCAGCATGCCTCAGCGCCGGGCTGTGGCGAGTCGGCCCTTCACTCCTACAGCGGCGCAGATACCTCCGGTCGCCCTCCCCCACTCCCTCGGTCGGCTGAAACAAACGAGACCGGTCAGACACCAGCTCACTCAGAACTCTGCTGCGTCGGAGCGGGACAGAGTTGGCAAACAACATGCGTAACAAATACAATGTGGAGAGAATTCTTAAACTGCGGTGATAACCTGGGCTGAAGCTCGGCAATAAAGCAAAGAGTCTTAAGACGCATATAACTTGCTTTGTGGCCTAGGCTTTCTGTGTGTATGTCTGTGCGTCTGTCCGGCCCGGAAATCCAGGCTGGGGTGGGAGTTGAGCCCATAGATCTCTAACCACACCGCGATTGCGTTAGCCACTCAGCCACCCAGTCGGGTGGCTGAGGCGCCAGCAGGGATAGTGCCTCCCCTGTCGCTGGCAGCTGGGATAGTGCCTGTCGCCAGCAGGGATAGTGCCTCCCCTGTCGCTGGCAGCTGGGGGCGGGGCCGACCGACGTCATAACCCGTGACCCGGGTCAGACCGACCGCCGCACTGGAAGGCGAGAGGTCAGCCGGCTGTCGGCCGCCGTGGCTCCCGGGCGGTGGCGCCGGTGACCGTTGGTTGTAGTGGCGGTGGGCGGGGACTAGTTGCACCAGCAGGTTACCGAACGGGCGTGTGTTCACGGGTGTGAAACACTACTAAACTCCAATGTCATTTGATGTTGACCCTATTCCCGTCGGGGAGACAGATTCTGCCCCCCCCCCCCCAGTGGTTTTTCGATTGCGACTCCTAAGCCGTTCAGTCTATCGTCACAAAACTTGAGTGCTTTTCCTAGAATTGAATGAGAAATGTTGTGTGAAAATAAGAGCAAAATCGGTCTAGCAGAGCCGGCGCCAGACCCTCGTTTTGGAGAGGCACTCTGCCACGATTGAACGGTTTTAAACGAAATCCTGAGGGTTGCTTGCTCCTTTGGTGTCATACGGCAGAATAAGTGCGTCAAATGCACCTTCCTAGCAATCGACATGCAAAATGGTAGTGATTGCACATGTTCTTGGCAGAGGCGTACTCGGGTACCTGTAAACCCACCTGCCTACACAAAATGGGAGGCGATATTCATTAGTGCGGTCTGACTCTGGGCCCCCCCCCCCCATGCTGCATACCTGGATCCGCCTATGCGCAATATCAAAGTTAACCTAGAATGTCATTTTTTTTTTAGCAATGCAAGCTAGACATAACATCATACCATGCCAAGGAAACACAAAATTTCGATGAAAAATCTCCAGAAAATCCCTGAAATTCTCCAGAAATTCCCCATTTCTAAATTCACTGAACACGCCCATGATTTTTAATTTTTCGAAGTTATGTTTTGATATGTTAAAGGCTTTATATAATGATATGTAAATGTTAGAAGCGCAAACCCGTTATTTGCTTAAAAATAGGTTGAAAAACATTATTACAATAGTGTTCCAAAAAAGGACCCCAAATTTGCCTATTTTTAGCCCCCCACCTTTTTTTTGCCAAAACTGAATTTGTTTGGCTTGCATAAATACTTCTGGCCGCCCGCAGGGAATAGGGTTAAATCAAACACGTTACAAAGCTCTTCAACATTGGAGTTTTGCTGAGTCAAGCGTTACCGTCAGTCTCTGCCCCTTCCCGTCCCTGGGCCTGCCCTTCCACTGGTACTCGAGCTTCACATAATGATTTACTCTCCGACTCACCCTCACCCCCCCCCCCCCCTCCCCCCCGCCAGCCAGTCGCACGCTGCACCCTGACCTCTCTGTCAAGTAAGCCTGCGGGCGGCATCTGGCGGATCCAGCAGCTGCATGTTCAGCCGGTGATTATGCAGCGGCCAGCAATTATCGTCGTGAGCTCCGCCGCCGGCGTCCAGAGCAGTCTGTTCAATCTTTTCAACCTTCCTAACCGAGCACTGATGAACCAACATCTATCCCGTATTGTTTTTCAAGCGACTTACCGCTGATGCTTTCAATGTCAGGCCATATATCGGCATCAATTACGTCCCACATGAGTATACATATATGACGCATCTGACCTTGGGCGGGATCAGACTAACCTGTGAGGGCCAGTGAGGCGGATCGGTCGAGTCCAGTGTTGTCGGTAATACCCACCTGTGAAGTCCAGCTAGGCCGGCCGGTCGTGTCCACAGTGTTGTCGGTAATACCCACCTGTGAAGTCCAGCTAGGCCGGCCGGTTGTGTCCAGTGTTGTCAGTAATGTCCACCTGTGAGGTCCAGCTAGGCCGGCCGGTCGTGTCCACAGTGTTGTCAGTAATGCTCACCTGTGGTGGCCGGCTAGGCCGGCCGGTCGTGTCCGTGGAGGCCGAAGGCTGGCGGCACCAGCAGCACCAGCACAGCCAGCAGCAGGAAGAGGCCGCCGCAGCAGAACCGCAGGTGCTGCGTCGTCTCCTCGCGCGAGTAGGGCCAGGCGCGCACCAGGTCCCACACCACCCTACTGACACGAAGGGAGGGGTCGACTGAGGTCAGAGGTCAGACCCACTGGCCCGCACCAGGTCCCACACCACCCTACTGACACGAAGGGAGGGGACGACTGAGGTCAGAGGTCAGACCCACTGGCCCGTACCAGGTCCCACACCACCCTACTGACACGAAGGGAGGGGACGACTGAGGTCAGAGGTCAGACCCACTGGCCCGCACCAGGTCCCACACCACCCTACTGACACGGGGGGAGGGGTCGACCCAGGTCGGACACGTCAGACGTCAAACATGTCCGATGTCAGAACTCAGACATCAGCAGAACTCGGGCTGGCTTGCCCCGTGGCCGATCATTCTCGATAGTCGCTTTTTCGGTATGTTGGACTTTGTTCTCTGACCAAATTCGCCTGCCCCCGGTTCATTTAATCATTCAAGTCCAAACAGCCTGCATTCGTTTCACAAGTGCAAGACATCGATCCTTTCGTATACATGAAACCGCGATGTAAACATTGCGAAACAGGACGATGCTGTTCCGGTTTGCCACGCGGCGGCAGCCCTTGCCCCGTGGTGTCGCTACTGGTCAGCGATTAGTTCGTCAACTTGACGATAGGTGGCAACACCTGCCGCGGGCAGCCTGCCTGTCTGTCTATCTCAAGGCTATACCAACCCCCCATACTGGGGTGTGTTAGCGGCGCGCGATTATGCAATGCACACCATGCATGCATTTTGTTACTGCCGTAACATATACAATGCTTGAATAAACGACTGATTTGATCGACAGGTTCACCACATGCGCAATTTTTCGTCTAGCAAAACAAATCTTTATTGACTCAACTATGAGAAAATGTTGGCACGTCCGAAACTGAAAGAAATATCTAAAAATTATAATCGATTCAAGAGCTGCAAACGTTCATTTCTCGTTTCAGTAATTCACGCAGTGACCTCTGGTGAGGGCGCCCCGTACCAATGATTGGTATCTCACCCGGCGACGGAGGTCTGTTCGATGACGGCTCCCGTTTGCCGTGACAGCAGCGTGCGCAGGTCGTTGGCTAGCTGCTCCTGTTCGCAGCGCAGCGTGGCCAGCTCGTCCGAGACCACCGACTCCACGTGTGACCTCAGCCTGGGGGCACGACGGGTGAACGAGGTCAAAGCTGGATGCTTGGGACATGAACCCACATAGCAGGTAACACGGCTCTGTCGGGCCGGTGGAGGGTATTACAGGGTGGGGTATCAGTATATCGGGGTAGGGGTAATCAGTGTGTAGTGAGGGTACCGAAGCACCTACTGAAAATAGCGCCCTCCCCTCCCCTGGAAAGTAAAGTACAGTGGGGGGGGGGGGGGGGGGGGGGGGCGTCGGTGGGACGCTGAACGTGACCTTTGTGACCTGTATGAACTCTGACCTGACCTCGGGGCAGGTCGGTGCGGTCCAGTGATCGCGAGGGTGAGCTTCTGGGTGGTAAGGCACCAGTGCCTTAGGAATGTGGTGATGGTATTGGTGATTTGTGTTCTCGCAAGTGGTTAGTCAGTGGCTTGTGCTATAAATTGTGGGCATACATAGCGATGGACCAATGCGTGAATATTTAGACTCTTGAGTGCTTGGGTGCATACTAAAGAGTGGCCATAGAGGTGAGGCTCTGCTGGCAACAAATTGTACAGTGCAATGATTGGCGTAGAATGAGGTATAGGCGTAGTCGGCAGTCGAAAACGGCAGGTGTCTCCCGTGTCCGTACCAGGAATGTGACGCTTCGAAGGTCACAAAGGTGAGCAATGGCCAACTACATCCTGAACCATCATTTTTTTACCTCGGTTTGCATGTAACGATGGTGAGGATAACAGTACTCCAACACAACATTCCGGGAGTAGGACGTTGCAAAACAGGAAACGATATTGCTGGAACATTGATATTGCTATGTTGCGTTTGCATTGCGAGTTTAAAATTCAACGCATAGGTGCAGCGGAATTAACTTGCGACATACCGCTGCCACAATATTCATACCACCTCCCTTCCCCGTCTGTCGCGCAGCACCAGTGACCTGGCCCCGCGATGCTGATTTGACAGTGGACTGGTTTTGCAGGGACTGACGGGTAGCAGGTATCTGATGTTGCCATGACAGCTGGTACTCACTCCTCCTCGTCCGGTCTGTAAAGCTCTTCTGACGCCGAATCAGGCTTGGTGTCCGAGCCATCATGTTCCCGCTCCTCCTCTTTCTCCTCTGTGATGGAGTCGAAACTGTCGGAGGAAAACAAACATGCCGGCTAACTGGATCGTGACGATTTGTCGAGGAACGATGACCAGCCAAAAAATGGCTGCTGTATTCAGGTTGTCTGCGCTACATGACTAACCGGTAAATAAATATGCCATGAGCAGTAAGGTAGGTATTCAACGGATTTCGCTGAATGCGGGTAAAGCAAAAAGACGAAAGCGAAAAATAGAAGTAAAGCAGGTGCGATTGTTGTCACCCACTGAAGCTATTTTCCCCATGGCCATGAGGGTGCTGCCTTTGTTTCATTTTCCTATTCGCGGCTGCACCACACGTGCTAGCACACAGTGGCGGATCTATGGTACGGCAAATTGGGTAATTGCCCCCCCCCCAAACCGCCTGAAATCGGCGCAAATTTACACATTTTCTGATGCAGAAGGATATCTACGCAATTTTTACTACGGGAAGTTTATTTAAAATCGTTGAGCAATGCATAAGGGGCAATATCCAATGAGTTTTGGAATTTTGCGAAACTTTTTTTGGGTTGCTGCCCCTCCCCCCAAAAAAACCGCCGTTCCACATCCGCCACTGTTGGCACATGCGGACTAAAGTGACCCAAATCCAATCCCCCAACACCCCTCACCAGTCACCACCCTTGTCGCTCTCCTCTCCTCTCTCTCCTCTTTCCCTCCCCTGCCCACCCTCGCTTCCCACCTCTTTCCGTCGGCCGAGTTCCTGCGGCGCTTCAGCAGCAGCTGGTTCGTCGGCGGTCCGCCGAGCGGCGCTACCGTCGGCGGCCGGGTCTCGCCGTTACCCGTTGCCCCAGCCCGCGCCGCTGCAAACACTTCAATCGAGGCCCGTCGGCGGCCGGCAGGGCCCTGCTTGGCCGCGCCGGGCTCCTGCAGGGCCAGTTTGTGCGAGGCGAGCACCCGGCGGGCCTCCTCCAGCTCGGCGTGCTCGCGATCGTAGAGGTGCCGCAGGTTCTCCACGTGCTGGGTCATGACCTCGACCGCATGTGAGACGCGTAGTTCCTGCTGCACGGCGCCCAGCACCTGTGGTGGGGGGGGGGGGGGGGGGGAGTCAAAAATGGGGCACGATGACAAAACCGTCACAGCGGGGGTGGAGTGAGGCAGCGATCGGTCGGTTGATGTTCACCTGTGGGTCAGACAGGTGACACGTTGGTCAGATCCCGACACAGGTGGTCCTTCGACAGGGGGCAACGACGAAATGACATCCGGCTGCGCTGTTATAGGTCCTATTGCCCTGTGTGGGATGTTCGTGTGGTGTTTTAATATAGTCTTAGTTCAGCGCCCCGCCGTGTGGGTGGGGAAGATAATAATCGCATATATCATATCGTGGCGTTTAATGCTGTTATTTATCATGCGTGTTGCTGGTAAATTGATTTAGTACCTTCAAGGATCGTACCTCAGAAATTAGGGGCTCGAACATATCAGTGGGGCAGCCGGATCCAGCAAGGCTTGGAAAGGGTGGAGTTATTCTCAGCCATGCCTTGGTTCACCTTGACCAGGGTTTGCTTCACCTAAACATATTCAAACTGATATCTGTCATTCTGACCTGAAATGGGCCGAACCAACCAGGCTTTCTTAGTCCTGATTTGAGTTCCTCCAACCTGATATGACCTGAAGTTACCGCATGCTCGACCAGATCGCACCTGATTTGACCAGCTCTGCTCTGACCTCGCTCGGCCTGATCCGACCTCAACCGGGCTGCCCAATCTGATGCCTAACCTAAACCAATCTTATTTGACCTGACCCGCCCTCACATGCCCCGCTCCGCCCTTTGGCACCAGACCCACCTCGGCAGTGCTGGAGAGCCGCTGTGAGATTTGTTTGAAGATCTCCACCTGTCTCTGCAGTGACTTCAGCTGGGCGGGCCGGTCCTCATCCGACTGGCTCAGTTGCTGCTGACAAAACCGACCGGACGACCGTCAGTTTAACACGCGACATCAAACAAACAACGGACAGGTCAAGGGATACTAACATCAACGGCGTGCTGCCATCCTGACCCTGACCTGAGACCTATTCTGACTTTGAAAATTGAGATGATATCAGGAGGTACTGGTTTTGTTTGTGACTTAATGCATAAGTGGTATATTCCGTCGGCCATCGTGACGAAGAAAATAAAACCAACCGGTACATTTAGCTCGAGACATTGTCGACTGCACAGTTCTGCAGTGAATTCGTTACCAACAGCGGCTCAATACCGGCACGACTATCCCCCCTGATTCCTGTGTCGGTCTGGCCGGTATCAGGCCGGATCAGCTGCGGCTGTGTCATTACGAGTCGTTATTTGACGCTCTGATTGAATCCTATCAGCTGAGCGGGGCATTACCCGGTTCGGAGCGGTGACTAGACTGCACATAAAACGACGGCTACGGCCTGATCCTACATGAAACGGACGTAACGTTTTGCGGCCGGAGCGAAATCTGCAGCCAAATTGTTCGAGCGTGACGCCATCGACGGAAAATAAACCGGCGAGCATCAAGGTTATCCGCCACCCGCATTGCGAGGAAAACCGGGTGGGCACCCGCCAGCCGGCTCAGTCGTCGGCGGCTAATATCCACACCGTCACGAACAAACAAATTGCCAGTGACTAGTCAGCTTTCGGTTCCTTATTTGTCTGCTTGTGAGAATTGTAACACAAATCCGTCTTAACAGCGCAGACTTCACCGTCTAACGAGGAAGTTGTTAAAAGACGCGTTTTTGTTATCCGGTAACATCGTCTATCGCGCTGTAAAGTCATGCGATTGGTTTTTCCAGTCACGATGTGACTTAATCCTGATCAATAATGTTGAGTTTCCTTGGATGGCATTGCAATAAGCTGCAATCAGTATCGCATCGTGTCCAAGGATCGTGTCATCGTGTCTAATCGCCCGAGATAAGAGTCCTGCCGACTTATAAAAATAAGAGAAGTTAAACATTGGGTGGTCACTTGTCGGTAATCAATCATGGGTTTGTCATGTGACATGGGTTTGTACCATCACAACTGATAACAGCCGATTCGTCCCGACTTTTCATTTTTGTTAATGTTACTTATCGGTAGCCGAATCATGTGCGTGACACCTTTCTCACAGTCCCAAAATATATTTCAGAAGCCATGCGGCACCGAACTTAGGTAAACGTGGAGCATTATGAAAAGCCAATAGCCTTTGAGCTTGACTCGGTCCATAAGCATCACTTTGCTAAATAAGAAAGCCTGACCCTCCCCCACCATTTGGACTACAGACTTTAAAATGATTTTAAAACATGATAGGCACGAGTTGCTGTATCCGAAAGAGTGCCTACTTTAGTTTCTGTCAGCGTAGAACCAGTCTATTATTTACATTTATTCTAGTCTTCCTATTAAGTTTTTCACACAAGTTGTATAGGTAATCTTAATATATCTTACTTCAGCGATTATAATGTAAAAATACGCGTAGTTGGATGCATCTTTTGATGTATCATAAGGGAAAGGTTTGCGCCGTTTATGATTCAATTATATGTGAATAAAATCCACGAGTTGTCCAATGAAAATGTCGTGAATATGTTATGGAGCTATGAAACCGGACAACATACCATAAATTCAGGTATCAGCGTCCACGTAGGCCTGTCGAGTTATAGTGCTCTTGGTCTGTCGACGGCGCTAAAACTCCCTGACGATGACGGTGCACGGTAATCTGTTCTTAATATCGTAAATCATGGTCGTGATGATGAGGATGCAAGTAGGGTGTAACCCGGCGCATTAAACTGTCGTATAGATCGTATAGGAAAGCCAAACTCGTTGCTCCCAGTACAATGGGCGCTGCTCTCTGTTCACTCCAAAGCAGTGGTTCTAGAGTAGGAAGCAAGGTAATTGCCGAACTTGTGAACGGGGTCCTCAGACGTGGCAACGGCCATTGCGAGTGATGGCGATCGCAGTTTTCTCTTTGACTGTCATCACATAATCGCAAGAACGCATCAAAACCATTTTTACTGGATGCTCAGCTTAGTGTAACGATTTTCGCATGGCTAAGCCGAGCGTTAAGAACGACGGCTTTACTTAGACTAGGATCAGCCGCACACATGTGTCTTTATATTTTTATTCCTAGATGGTACTAGTGGTAAACGCCTGAAGCTATGCTGTACCGCATTGCCTGACACTGAAAACAACGTGGTCCGCACAAAGAGGAGAGCAAAGAGAGGTAACGAGTCATTCTGCCATCAAAACATTGCTTTTAGAAGTGAGACTGCCATCACAGCATTGCTTTTAGAAATGAGACCACTGTTCTAAGGCGATAGCAGCCTTGTTCTAATATTACGTCTAGCGACTCTATCTCAAGTATTGGGTTAACACGCGCCGTGGAGGGGGTCTAAGAATTACGCGCACTGGAGGGGGGGGGGGGGGGGGGG
>JARFNZ010139997.1:0-10583 GCA_031763405.1 Balanus nubilus
TTCGTAGCCACCGGAATGCGAAGTACCTACTTGCATTAAGACCCACCTCTTTTCGATGGTGGGACCATTTTAGTTTTCGAAATCAAATTTAACCCATTTAACGCGATCTTCAACCATTAAACGTACTGTTTCCCGGCTTCCCTTGTTCTGAAGTTGCTAATACTAGTGCTAACTCCATTTTTATGGAAAAAGGTCATACATTACCTTTAAAGGGACATTCCCACCTAAAAGCTAAAATATATTATATGATAGAGCCAGTATCTCCCATCCTAGCGGTCCAATCCCTTTGGAAAAAATCGCCTTCAATCGTTCGCAATGTTCATTTGAAGTTTTGCTTTTCGAATCTACGTTTCGAAATTGTCGTTTACTATGCATTTTTCGCATTTGCGTACTTAACTCCGGGCGGTACTTTTTCTAACGTCGTGCGGTATTTGAGTAAAAAGCAATCTTGCAAGTTCAAGATTACAAACTATTGGGAACAAACTTTTCAAAACGGACTGGACTGTTAGGGAAGGAGAAATTGGCCATCCAAACTATCAAATTTTTAAAAAGGTGGTAATGTCCTTTAATGTTCGATACGACTTGCAAACATTTTCTCACGAGGTCTTTGCAATACTTGTGTCTCATCAGACCCCATCGTCAGGAAACATCAATAACGTTTTCCACTACACTCATATTTACGATTGGAACAACACGACTCATCAGATATGGACCTACAACGTTCTGCAGAAAACACTCCAAAACAGGCAATAGAACCAATATCTACAACGGTATAAACGCAACATACACAAAATGACACGACGGATTTCAGACACCCATGCCAGCCAGTACGCACGAGACAGTCACATTTTACATATGCATTCGAATATCACCTATCATGGTGGCTCGCTATGTCGACCCGTCAACTACGAAAAAAGGCTATCGTCATTTTTATCTCTGTTATAACAAAGATTCAAAAACCCACGGAACGCCACCCAAAGGATAGTAAAGTACGCACCAGAGGAATCACATAAACATCACTCTTCACTAGCAATATGCGACGTACCTTCGAAGGTTTATCATCCGGCTCACAATACCTACTCGTACACTGTCACTCGAAAACAACACGTCAATTTAACCAATAACCAGATTAAATAGATTGTCTGTTTTAATTAATGTCTTGAATGACAATGAAAACCACGGGGCCGAGGGCCAGGGACCATGGAGATCTTATATAAAGATACATCTTATATAAAAACATATTTATATAAGAAATCCATACAGTAGACGACGGACGGCACACAAACATCATAACGTGCGTCTTTTGTCAAGTAGGTACCTATCTACCAAAGCTACAGCTTGCCACTATACTCGCCACTCAAACCCTATCACCTCCCTCTCATTATGTGCGGTGGATGGTGGACAATGCACTCAGAATGGCGTGCACAGAGTCGCTAACCAGTACCAGAGTCTCTTGCGTCAAGACCATAGGGTAAGGCCGGCATCGCGTGCATTTGGTTACCGTCCGTAAGGCGGCACCTATAACGGGCACGCCTGGCGGTGCCACTCCAAACTTCAGCCACAGTAGCGGCGCATAGAGGTCTCAGCCGACATAGCAGCGGTCGCATCCGCTGACTGGTACTTTTTCCGCTGCAGCCACGTTTACAGCACCATTTTCTGTCCGAGGCCTGCGTCCGACAGTCTGGCCACGCATGACTACGACGACCAACAGCAAACAAACACTCAGCGCTTCGGAATCTTATGCCGCCATTAAACCGCTCTCAAAATGAACCATCACTCTCATCCCACGGCTCAGAACACCTCCTCGCATTTCGTGCGGTTCTGTCCAATCTCCTCGTCCAGGCGCGTGATCTCAGTCGCCTTGCTGCTGCGCTTCCAGCAGCCGAGCTCACTCAGCCTGGCGGCGAGCTTCTGCCGGACGCGTCGCTCGCTCAGGACGACGGCAACGAAGATGAAGAAGCCCTGCAGCATGTTGATGATGTCGAAGATGATCCTGCGACAAGCAAGAGGACAGTGGGTGACGGCTGAGCAGTTGCACCATGTTGGTCGCTGGGTGCTACAGACTCGTATTGATAAGAAATGTATGTCTTGTAACTCTGCAATATTTGCGTTATTTTATTATGCGTTCCGTCTACAAATATTTCAGTAACCAGTTCGGACACAAAGTTGCAACGCCAGTAAAGTGATATCACAGAAGCGGTTTAGCCGAACAAAATGGGATATCAACGGATATACGGAACTCATTCGTGTTTCTTACCAGTAGACCTCGTTCTGATTGATGAAGAACTGCAGAACCTCGAATACCCAGGTGATGCCCATCACAAAGAACACCTTGAAGCACATTATCAGCCTGTAAAGAGACGTTCGTGAATAAACTGGTTAAGCAGAACAGGGGCGTATAATAATAATGCAATTGGAGGGGCTTGAGCCTCCGACAAATTTGGTAACAAAGTGGGAAACATATTTAATTTGCGCAAGGAAGTGGGTCAAAACCGAAGACAAATGTGCATTATTAAGGATTTTGATGGTGCCTTGGGCGATGTTTTGCAGCTTAGACCCTCCAACTTTCTAAGACAAGCTACAGCATTGAAAAAAATGCACTGTCTTTCCCGACATACAACTGCATAGATCCCATACAAAATAATTTAAGAATTCCCGCTATCGTCTGAGTTAATGGTTCCAGAAATTCAAAAGATCTGGCGAAATAAGGCGTATGTGTTGCACTTGGGTTTCAACGAAACCGAAAATAAGACGTTACAACAAAGTTCTTCGGCGTATTCTCTCGATAAGGCACGACAAAATGTAAACATGCATGCGAGCCACCAGCAACTGACCTGTTCTTTCCCTTGTGCTCGCCATCGGCGTCCAGCTTCTGGGCGCCGTCCATGTTCTTATAGATGTTGATGGCGCTCATGATGAAGAGCACGACGTTGGCCACAATCAGCACTGTGATCGGCCCGAAGAAGTAGGCGAGCTCGGCGTTACGGTCTGACGGCGAGGAGGAAGAGAGAGAGAGAAAGAGAGGGAGAGGGAGGGGGGGGGGGAGGTGTTAGGCGAGTTGGCACATAGTGACAGGCGACGCACCCAACGGCAGAAACATTGTGCGGCACCTGAGTCATGACCCGCCTTCAGATGGCAGCGCAAAGGACTATGAAGGGCTGTGTTAAGTCCTTCAGATGGCAGCGCAGAGGGCTATGAAGGGCTGTGTTAAGTCCGAGCGACATCAATATAATGTAAAAAAGTTGCGCTAACAGGTCAGCCGAAAGGAATGTGGCATCAAATTCCGGCTGTCCAAATATGATAATCGTATCAGCTGGTTTGTAAGTTGTGTTACTTTCTGAAGACGTCTAAACACTCTAAATACACCTAAGGGAATTCAGCTTAGGCTGCCCTCGAAGGAGCGTTGGTACTCACTGCCGAACCAGCAGGACCTGCTGGCCATGTGTGGCCTGATGAGGTACTCCGAGGTGCTGGGACTGAAGTCGACGATGATGGCCGCCAGGGTGAACACGAGGGGCGCGCACCAGCCGAACACGCTGAGGTAGATAAACCAGCGCCGCTCCTCCTGCTCCGTCAGGCTGCCCCACCGCCTGTCAACAGCACAGGGTCATTATGTCAGACCGACTGTCAACATCAAACATTAGGGCCACAGGATATCGTTAGATTGAGGGCTCCGATTCTCTTCAAACTATGAACACTAGACAAAAAAGTTTGAGAGTAGTATCAAATGACCTGTCAACAACTGACTGCGGGGACAATCCGACGGTCTTCCAACATCGGACGGCGGGCACCTGAGGATGCTTATCCCTGTTCCCGATCTCTAATCGAAGACCAAAGTGTTAAGACGAGTAGCAGCTTGGCATCATCACGTACCTCGTCGTGTAGAAAACAGTGAGAGAAACGACACTGAGCCAAAAGAAGGACGCCAACATCCAGTAATGCAGGAACAGACCTGGAACGAGAGGCCACGTTTCAGATGGCGCCCCGGCCCACTTCCCATTGGTGGTAGCACTCGTCCTATATAGCAGCCTTGATAGCACTGAACGATCTGAGCAAACCGTACGCACTTGCGCAAAATCGCAAAAAAACAATATTCGGTATAATAATCTGTAGTATGTCAGCTACCCCAAGTGGCTTAGGATTTGTCAAAGATTTGGAGACTGGATCAAATCAAATCTTTTCGTTTTTTTTTTTTTACTGAAGCGAAGTTAGAAATCGCGCAGGTGAGGCCGAGGACACCAATGATTGTTCCGCCTAAGTTGGTGATTCTACGCTTTTTCTCGCCCGAGTTGGAGGGTCTCAGGCCCCAGTTGAAACCCCTCCAACTGAATACGATACTACACCCTGGATAAACATGTTCTAGTGAAATGTATCCTTTCTGATAAATGGAGTTTGCAAAAGACTAGTGACGTCAGAGTTCCGTGGCAATTGGTAAAGGCCATAGAAGATTGCGTTCAGCTAAAAATTGTGCAGGTACATCAACATGAACATTGGGTTTCTCACGAAGCGTGAGAAAACCAACCCGCTGCAAAATAAAAACTTCGTGAGGTATTCTGGGAAACCTGCATTCTTGCTTGATGCTCGTTGTTCAATGTCATTTTCGGAAGCAGAAGCATTTTACGACCAAACATCAAGACCAAACATATTTTTTAATAGATAATTAGGTATTCTTCAAAGCATTGACGTCAACCACAGCCACATTAAGTGGCACTAAAAATGTTCAAAATATTGAATGCTAATGTCCCAGATGTTTGTAGGTAACACGTGACTGCGTTTGATGACTAACATTCTAAATATGTAGGTATAAATATAAACGGATAAAACATGTGTTAAGCAATATGCCACGCGCCATTTTAACTTAGAAATGTCACACTAAGTGAATATTCAGAAACAATCATCTCATAACTTGTATCTTACGTGCAACATGGGGATACCTCAGATATACCACCAACAGTCTCCTATCTTATCAGTCCTGGCCAGTTGCAGTCATCAACGCCGACCTTTCCGTGCCTCAGCTCCTCATCCCGACATCCCCATCCCCAGCTTCTCCATCGCACCCAGTGAGCTGCCGCAGCCCTCCACTCACCGAAGCCGAGGCAGGCGCCCGAGCTGAGTTGCGAGCTGGCGCCGTTCACGATCATGAACATCAGGTAAGCGAAGAAGAGCGCCACCAACGTGCCGATGATGGTCTTGCCCTGTAGATCCCGCAGCTCGGGCAGCAGCCAGTAGGTGATGAGGGTGAGCACGATACACACCTGGCTCACCACCATCGTGCTGGGGTAAAGCCAGCTGCGCACGTGGAGGTGCGATGCGGCACCCTCCCGCGTCGGGCCTGGAAGGCTGATGCTATCCATACATACGACGGCGAAATGGAGCTTGTTGGTAGCTCCCGCCACCTCCACGATGCACGACTCGTCGACCGGGACGGTGGCGTTGTAGTAGGGGAAGTAGAGATCGCCCGAGGGCAGCGCCAGGAAGTCGTCCTCCAGCGGCGACTTGTCGGGCCGGTAGAGGAAGGCGGCGCAGCTCGGGTAGCCCATGATGAGCGTGTAGACGGTGCCGGGTCCGATGGCCATCCGGCTGCCATTGCGGTGCGTCCACGGCGGCAGCCACTCGGCGTCCGTCTGCCTGGTGTCGCATGTGCCTGAGGTGGTGTTGAAGAGCGCCAGGTCCGGACAGCAGTAGTGCACCACCAGCTCCGTGCCGGGGTTGATGGGAGCGGCCAGCTGGAGCGCGGCCAGCAGCAGCGCCGCCGACAGCAGAGAGCGACTCATGGTGATGGTGGACTGGGGCGCACGGCCACTGAAGACGACTGAGGGCGGAGAGAAGGGGCGAGGTCAGTCGAAGTCGGAGAGTGCGATGGGGAGAGACGCTGGAACGCTGCCGTAGCCATGGGAGCACGATGTGGTTCACTAAGCATGGCGCGACATCACAAAGCACAATCGAACTGGGGATTGTCGGTTGCCGCTGGTATGCATATTTAGGAACGTCAGCACGCGTCAGCACGCGTCAGCACGCGTCAGCACACGTCAGTATGTGTATTTAAATGCTTCAAATAGCGACGACGAGGTGAACCTTATTAGGGACAGTCAACAATGTCATGTAAGTGTGAGCAAACCCCCCCAAAAACAGCGAGAAGGCCCAGGGCACAGACAACAATCCATTGAAATGAACAATGGATCTATGGTAGGTACTGGCAGTTGCAACAGCTTAGTCCACACGGGTAGGTGAACTAGACAAACATTCGGCGAAGACGATACCACAGTTATGCAAGACACTATGGGACTATACCAGCGTGGTGGAGCTGAAGGTGGCATTGCTGTGGGGGGGGGGGGGGCATAGACCAACGTTCCAGTAACTTCCCCAACACGTTTCACGAATAAAAAGTTCCCCCTGCACACAAGTCACAAAACATGCCACCGCAAAATCGACAACGAAACGTTTACCACAGCTACACACTTCTCATCAACAGAACGAGGAGTTGCTGACCTCTTTGGTATTGAAATGGCCTCAATTGTTCCACACCTGCGCACATTATATTGCAGCATGTATAGCGCTCAGACCCCTCACTCTCACAAAGTTGAGTGGCGGCTGATGTGCTACCTGGCACGGCATGGTACGACAGTTAGCACAATGACATAGCTAAACCACTGTCGCCACACAAATGCAGGGTCTGGCATTCCATAGTCAACAAAGCACGACAGGATACGCAGAGAGCCATGGCCACATGTCCAGCTGAGATAGCTAGATTGTGTCGCAGTCGGCAAAAGACATTTCACCTATGGAACGTTTTAACGGGTTATTAAGGAACAAAGGCTTGTGTGTGACTGGGTGGCTTGTAACCCAGCAACGAAAGCAATGCTACGCTGCTCTTTTAGCCTAGGAACGGCACCACCACAGGCCACGAATCACGAAAATCATTGGGCACGTATTACTTAGACATTGATATATATGGTGTTATCGTTTTTCTTTTTGCTCCAAAACGTGCACATTCAAGCACCGTTCCCATGCCCATATACGGTAGAGTAACGGTACTACTTGCCTGAACAGACCGTCCGGTATTTCTATTACGTTAAATGCCATTGCGGCAGCTGCACGGTGCACCCTTACTGACTCACAATAAAGTGCAGCCAGGCACTGACGTGATAACGATCAGGGGTACCCGGAGCCGCAGGGGGGGGGGGGGGCGAGGGGGCAGGCGGGGACGAGGGTTGGTATCACGCCCACGCAGTCCACCGGGGCAAAGGACCCGGAGCTGTGCTCGTGGCGACCGGATACCGATCCGGAACTGATCGCGCTGCCGGCAGAGGACCTGAATACGGAACTGGCCCACTCCCGACTCCGGCCAGAGGCCACTCACGGATCAAAGGGGTCGAGAGACGCACTGACGCTCCGGGAGCATATTGATACAAATACTCTGTCTAAACAGGCGATCCATCAGGTTCCGTGAATGCAAAAGGTTGAAGATGTATAACGTTAGAAAGTTCGAGAGTAGGGATCAGAATGGAATGGAAAAACTAATGGAATTCTAATACGGAATGGAAATGGAGTGGAATGGAACATGTTTCTCTAATCTTTATATATAACGGAATGGAACGGAACCAGTGTTCAGTGTTAGATCTCAAGATCTTGATCTAAAGATAAACGAAAAAAAACATATGCATTTGAGTAGTATAAATATCATCAGCAGTTTGGTTAAAATAAGTCACTAACATCATATTGGTAACCAACATGAGCTGTCTTGTTTTGGAATATGGAACAGAGTGGAACGGTAGGAGATATTAGAGGCTTACGATGGAGCGGAATGGAACGGGAAATGGATCAATGGAACGGGATGGAACGGGAAATGGATCAATGGAACGGAATGGAACGGGAAATGGATCAATGGAACGGAATGGGATGGAGCGCAACATGTTGTCCCATTCTGATCTCTTTTCGAGATTTACACGGGTCCGAAGTTCTGGTAAGTCTCAGCTGCCAGTTGGCAGCGACTTGGTGATCTTCTGCAGAGATGCTCGCCAGACCTTTCTTTCCGGAGGCTGATCCCACCAACCGGCCATAACGGCCATAACGGCCCGTCAAACCGCCTCTGGATTTCGGGAATCAGCGATTTACCGAAAAGGTACATGTATTACATTCAACATGCGGTCTGGTTCTATTCCCCAGTTGTTTGTGGCTCATTTGGCACGACTTGATCGCAGATAAAAAATATGTCCCCATCTCGCGGAGTCTTTGGATTTTGACTCTGGAATTCTGTTCGTACTTTGACATCGATAAATGATGTAAACTGATGCCAGAATGGTGAGATCATCACTTGTGCGAAGGACATCTTATCCAATAGGATGTTGTCAATGACTCTGACATAAAGTACCGTCGACGCCACGTGCGGACATTAGGGACAATGTCCCTTGTAATTATGTAATATTCAGCCACACCCAATTTGGTCCCATGTGAAAGTGTAAGTGTACTTGGAATCGTCCCTGCATATTTTGAGGCAGTGGCGGGTGTACATGGATCAAGTTGGACTGAAATTGATAACGAATTAGACGACACAAAGATTACGAAATTATTTGTTACAAGATTCGGAGTTTTGGGCGCCCGAACTACTTGGGTTATCGGCGCGTTTACAATAAGATCATCGCTATATGACAATAGAAGTGTCAGAGACCCGGGAGCAGGCTGCAGGGAGATGGGAAGGAATCTGATACTGGATGGAGGAACACGTTATTGTCTAGAATCAAGTCTATCGTACCTCAATTATGATCCATAAGCACTGGTAAGTATATCAGTAGCGCCGAAGCTTTCCCATCAGCCATCCCCCCCCCCCCCCGTCATCACCCCAGTTCCCCCAATTCGTCCCTTCGGCCACACTCTTAGTCCCGTCATCCCTCGCTGGCGGGGTTGGTAAGGGGGCGGGGTTGGTAAGGGGGCGGGGCTCGTAGGAGGGACGGGGTTCCTAAGAGCCTCGTGCCGAGGGCGTCGGACGAGCGCCGACCAGCCCCATGGCGTTGCGACACATGGCTGGCTCGTTTTTGTGGCCGCCGGTTCCGGCTCTTGTGCATGAAATAGAAAGTACGGGTCGGAACCATTGTTCCACGCGGTTCGGCGGTGTGGCGCAGCGCGGCGTGGAGTGGCGCGGAGTGGCGCGGCGCGGCGTGTAGAAGCGCGGCGCGCAGCGCACGGCGCGCCAACCGAGCGGCTAGAGGAGGACAGGGAGGGCAGGGTAGAGGAGGACAGGGAGGGCAGGGTAGAGGAGGACAGGGAGGGCAGGGTAGAGGAGGACAGGGAGGGCGGGGTAGAGGAGGACAGGGAGGGCAGGGTAGAGGAGGACAGGGAGGCCAGGGTAGAGGAAGGGAGGGTGTTATGGCGGGAGCGATAGACCGCGGAACGGCCTGTGGTTACTGGTTAGTGTTTGAGGAGTCTGTACCAGCCCGCGTGACGATGACGTGCCGCTTGTACTAGGCATGTATTGGTATCAGCCGCAGTCATGTGAGGTTGAGGATGGACGGTCCCTAGGGACAACGTGTTCCGCTTAACCACCTGTTTGTTCGTTCTGTCATACTAACTATGTACTATGTAACTGCTGAGTAACGGTGACAATGTCAACGGAGGGCAAACCCTGGCATTTTCGAGCATTGGTTGCATGAACGTGAATGCCCATGCGATGTTTTTTTCTGGTGGCGCTGTTTTTGTTTTAATATCATGAAAACTAAGGAAAATCATTATTGGAATCTTCAACAAATCGTTTTATATCGTGATACCATCGACCTGTAGGTTCAGAATGGGGATATGTAGGCTGCATTTAATAAAATAATGCGTTTTATTTTGTGGAATAACATACCAGCACTAAAGTGGAAGTAGGAACACCGACAGTTTGGCCGTGCGTTCGGTATCTGGAAAACTGTTAATATTTGTCCAGGCCTTTGTCCTCTGCGGCAACTGCACCGTGTGAGTGGCGAGAACAGTGACGCCTTCAGTGCTGGCCGTGCAGTCAGCAGTCGCACAGTCCTGGTGAGGTAATGAACAAGGCCCAGGATAATCATCGATCATTATCAAACATTATCAGATACCGAACGTCAATGGTTTGCAATTACGTGTCTGGTAGGTATGTACATACATACAAATTACAGTTACGACCCATGCTTAAAGCGGGCAGACGACTGCAATTCGTGATTTGTAATGTTACTTAATTGCAAGATGATGCCATGAATCACACAACCAACATGCTGTATCGATGGCATTCGTAATTCGTACCATTTTACATCCAAAAATATTCAAAGTTCTTTTTTAACAAGTAAATAGGGCACTCAACTCTCTCGACGAAATGCGACTCAACCTTGGCTCATCAGCAGAACATAGGCCGTACAACATGCAACCAAAATATAACGACTTATCTCGTCACCGTTTGAATCCGGTTATGCTTCGGAATAGATAGAAACAAAGATTGTTGGTATATCTCAGCCCATCCTCAAACCGGTTTAAATATGCTCGACTTGCAGATTGTGACTGCTTGAAATTCCTGCGGGCAATGCCGTATACTATAGGTGAACGCATTTATTGCGAATCGCTAACATGATTACCCC
>JARFNZ010140019.1:0-10581 GCA_031763405.1 Balanus nubilus
GAAACCCGGAGGGCGCCTCAGAGCAGGGTTGTGTTTGATGACGTCACTGACTCAAGCTATCTCCACTTTGTGCGTAGACCCTCGTGGCCCAGGTAGTGTGCTAGCCCCGCCAGCCCTCCCTACATCCGAATGTCGTTATTCTATCTTTTACGGGAGCCGGGATGAAGAGGGACAAAACTTGCCTCCCCTCCTGTGCGCGTAATTCTCAGACCTCCTCCAGGGCACGTGTTAACCAGTGCTCTCCTGGGGCGTTATTCTTACTGCCGTTCTTGCATCAACATATCTCACATCCGTACGGCACCTTTTCCGAAATTATTGACCATAGATCATCTCATGTCCGGTCACTAGGTAAAGTCAAAAGACTCAACCTCCGAAACTGTTCGCGGTCGTGTAACAGTCGCAGTGTTTGAACGAAATATATGTTAAGTTCAGGATTAAATGAGGTCATCGATTCCTGCAAGTTGTTCATCTCGGATTTTGTATATCGTTGACATTATGCCAGCTTAATTTCGTGATCTGCCCATTACAAGTCAATGGGGGAGGGTGGGAATTGAATTCCTTCTATGGTGTACCAGAACAATCCAATTCATTTAGAATCATGTCAAATTATGCCATTCTTGATGACCCAGGTGCAATTTTTTATCAGTGTCAGCTGAAAAGGTCATCGGGTCATCAACACTTCTTTGTCAATAACTTTTGACAGAGAAGAAACAAACGAGCAAAATGCACCAAAATGTTCGTCTCGTCAAGTCGCACCTTCTCATATTCAGCTGAGCTCAAATCTGACGACAATGTTGCAAAAAAGCATTTGAAGAGCTTTACGTGTTTTGTTTTCGGTTTCTTCCTATCTGCAATAGTTACCGGTATAATGCGAATGTATGACAAATGTACCAATATTAGTAACGGTATTATCTTAACCCGCGCCGTGCCGGTTCTCGGCGCCCTCCGCCTCGTGCCGCGGGGGGGGGGGCTTTTCGACACTCCCCTTCTAACTCGGCTTCTAAGAAACATAGAGCAAAGCGACAAATGGTGTTCGAAAGCACGTAAAAATCATTTCCAAACTACTTCCATCATTTTTTCGCTCAGGTCAATATTGAGGTCACCAGAGGTCACCAAAGGTCAACATTTCTAAAATATTGACTTTTTAGTAATTTCCGCCATTATCTCGGGAACTATAATAGCTAGGTAGAAAAAGGCAGTAGAAAGTTCTTGTTATAGTCATAGTCATAGTCATACCATTTATTGAGGTCTCCAGATATGGTTTTTCAGGCCTCGCGTCAATTACATTTCATAATACCTATCTACCTACAAATGTATAATCAGTTTGAGCGTACCTACACCAAATAAAAGCAATATATATATATATAGCTACACGAATAAAACGCTGCACCAAAGTAATTATCCAATCAGGTAACAGTTAAAACATGCTGAGTGAATAAACACTGATGTGAAAAATAGGAACTATTAAAAACAATCCTTGTTTATCACGCACTTCACAACGCGCCTGCCGTCTCGACTCAGTTTTGCATTCCAATTAGCCACCGTCCTGTAAGGAAAGCTACGCTTTGAGTACTCCGTTCTGACCCGCGGAAGCTCCAGCATATCCATCTCAGTGCCGCGGGTGGTTCTACACGAGATATCTGAGCGACGCGAAATGGACATTGCCAAGGCCGGAGGCAAGTCCGAGCTCATGAGTCGCTTCACCAGGGCCACATCCCTCTCCTCCAGCAAGCCACCGAACCGCAGCCAACTCAGGGCCTCCAGCGCAGGAGTGACGTGCTCCCGTCGCTCCAGCCCCGAGACTATCCGTGCTCCAAAATTAATGACCTGTATGCGATCTGCCTGTGTTTTAACGCATCCACCCCCGCACTGGTAAGCAGTAGTAAACGTGGGTGAATACATGGGCCTGAACAAGGAGCTTTTTTGTCTCGATCGGAATTTTGTTCCTCAATTTGGACAAGCCGAACAGAGTACAGTAACATCGGCGGCAGACCTGTGACACTTGTTTTTCCCAGCTGAGAGCCGAATCGACGTAAACTCCCAATAATTTTGGCGTGAGGCGACGGTTTGATCTCATTGCAGCCAAACTTGATGCAAAAGTTATCGATACGTTTCCTCTGTCGTGACTTGATAACTAAAAGTTCAGTTTTACACGGGTTAATTTTGAGGCAACTTTGAGTGAACCAATTCAAGGCGGTTTCCAGCGTACTTTCCACACGCTGTTTTAGAATACTCAGGTGATTGGGCGAGTCTGAGTCAATAAATGGACAATCATTGGCATACATTGTAAGCCCACCGTGAGACACATGAGGAGCCAGGTCATTTGTAAAAACCGAGAACGATTTTGGGCCGGGCAAGGAGTCTTGAATGACCCCGTGGGTTACTGGTAGTTACAGCAGGAATTCTCCATGCGCAACGTCTGAATCAATTCAATATAACACTCAGTCAGTCAATCGGTTCAGTCACTTGATTAACGAAAATGAGTTCATTGAATCAGCAATAAACTCAGCCAAAAATTTACATAATTCAATCAAAGTGTGCTTGAAAATGTCGATTTATGGGTTTTAATTTAATCAGCATTGCATGGTATACAAGTTTGGAACATCGTCAATCTCTCATCACACCAAAATACCGTGCTTTTTCACAGTCATTGCCCATTGGTGGTGTGGAATTTGACGATATGCCCCTCAAACGTCATTTGCTATCAGTGCTGCCACCTGCCACCTTCAGTGCAACTCTAGTTCCCCCACTGCCGACAGGCAGCGTGGCAGCGGGTCCGCCGGCGACCCATCAAATCATAACACATCGTCAATAGCGCCAACGAACACCGTATTTGGAGGCGACCGAAGATTGTATGCGACTTCATGAAACCAAATGCTTATGTTGACCATCCAGAAATACTTACGAATATGCATTGGGATTGGTACTGAAAAAAATAAACACATAAACGTAACAAAAAAAAAAATAACCGTAACAAAAATAAACCTAACAAGTTGCAAGGATGCTTCAACAGGACATCAAAAAGTCGGTGGTGCAGATGCAAATTGCGATACCACCTAGTCTCATCATCAGCATCATAAATCACCCAACACTGATCTTTGTCGGCGCGCCTACCACCCATTTTCCCTCCTGACGAGCGATCCTTGATCCACAGCTGGAACGCCTTCGATAACTCAGACCTGACGGTCACCGACCACCAGGCATGTGGCGGTCCTCGATACCCCTCCTCCCCTCCCCCCCTCCTCCCGAGTCGAGGCTTTAGGCTTTAGGGCTGACCCCGCGACGCAGTCACCCGGTCAGCGTTTTAATTTGGGCTCACCCTTCTCATCCCCCCTATCACATTGCTCCTGACCATTGGTCCCAAGTGAATTGAAGGAACCATACCGGCATCCTTGCCAAACGAATCCAAACGAAAATCCCGTGCAGACAACGCAACACGAGAAACTCAACCGCGAAACACAAATTGCCAGCACATTTCAGCAACTTCCCGGGAGAGCAATTCGGTTGATTTTTTTCCAGTTAGCTCAGGTATGATTTCCAGTATAATTTTCTTCTTTCCAGTTAATTTTCGTCCCAATTTGCCTATAATTCCCAGCTATAATCGTCTTTCTAGTGGCTTAGCCACAAAAAATAACCATCTTAGAAGCTCCCGAAATGTAATTACACTTTAATCGTGTTACGCGGTGTGAACCCCGCTTTAGCCGCCTCACCTGCCCCACCTCATCCTGGGGGAGTCCCACCAGGAACACGACCCTCGTCTGCGGCCTCGGCCGTCCCCAGGAGGCGCGGATGGCGTGGCGTGCCGCGGCGTGTGACGGCGCAGACGTCACGACGGCGACGAGGAGCGGCGCGGCGGCGGCGGCGGCAACGGCGGCAGTATCGCAGTGGGGATGCAGGAGACTGGTGGGACGATCAGGGAAGACATAGTCGCGAAGGGAGCGGGTCTTTAGCCAGCCGAAGTGACGTTCGAACGCCGCGGCGTGAAGCCTGGCATTCTCAGCCTGAAACGAGACGACGAAAATATGACGTAACTATGAGGCATGACGAAAATATTACATAAATATGACCCAGCAGGTGAGCTGTCAAAACGTTTGGAACTATAACGTAAATGTGACGTAACGAGCGGACTGTGAACACGTTTGGGAATATGACGTAAATATGACATAATGGGGAAACTGTTAACACAAACGGAGGTATTGGGTGGGTGAGTTCGCTCATGAATGTGCTATCACATCGGAGCGCATCACAAATAAAATAGCCATGTACAAAGTAACGGCAAATATAATACACGCCGGCTGCGGAGATAATGCACCAGTAAACAAGATGCAACACGGTAAAGATGCACTCCAGTAAAAATGGTGGTCACGATGCTTCGATAAATCTTGGGAATTATCACATCCATGATGACGATGATAACGGGCGTATGGCATCACCACTGCGAGGTGATAAGACTGACGTTGATGATGGTAGGAAGGTTAGGCCGTCAGGGGTCTGTGCCACACACGACACAATAACAGTCCTGCGTACTGTTAATGAGCCTTGCAGTTGTTTTTGGTTCAGCAGTCAGCAGTATGGTGGGAAATCGGGGGAAGGGGGGGGGGGAGGGGGAGGGGGGATTGCTGAGTTAGCTGTAGGGAAAAATAGGGATCAAGCAGTATTTCGACACACGGCTTTGGTTTACAACGGCTCTGCAGTCGGTACGGGGGCGACGGCATCACAAAACGAGCAATTAAGCGGTGTATCACTGCGTCCATAAGACTGCCTACCCGTGGTGACAGACAGTCCAATCTGGTCACAGCCCCATGGTCCCATTCACAGTCCACGTGGCTGAACCATACAAGACCAGGGGCAGATCCAGAAGGGGAAATGGGGCATGGCCCTCCCCAAAAACCTCATGATTTGGCCGTTGTGACAAACAGATTTTACCATTACGTCTTTGATGCCCCATGGGAAGAATCAACTCCATTTAGATATCTGGGCCTCCCAAAGAACATGGACAAGAACACAGGTCACAGATTGGTGATTAGGCTGGTGGATATTGGGGGATAGGATGGGCAGGGGGGATAATATTGGACAAGACAATAATGAATAATGTCAGCTGTGATACCTGTCAGGACACCTGTCAGAATCTTATACCAGCTGCAAGGCATTACCAATGGATGTTATCCCTCATAAGTAATGAGGATGACATGACAGAAATGACAATTAATGACAGATGACAATGGCATATTCAATGGCTGATCCAGGAGGGCCAACAGGGCCAAAAGACATCAGGGGGGCCAAAATGTGATTCCCCCTCTTTCAAAACAGAACTAACTCCCCCTTACTATAGGTATATTGCACAATCAGTACTCCCACCATGGCCGTTTGGCCCTTTTTGGCCCCTCCCTTTGAAAATGGCTGCATCCGCCCCTGGGCATATTACAGGTGATACAAGTGACAGGAAAAGGTTAACTGAAACGATAATGTCTATTGAATGATAGAGAAAAGAGAAATTGGCAGGATAAACAGAAATACACATGAACAAATACAAAAGTGCACATTACATGAATGAGGAATGAAGACAGAATATTGCTGTTTCCGTTAGCAAAAATGGGAGTCCCATTTTCCGCACTGCAGGACTGTTGCCAATGGAGAGCCAGCCAAGGGGGCTAACATTACAATCCAGATAACCTTGGAGGGATGAAGAGGACTCCTCTTCCCAGGAGACCTGCGGGTGATATGCTGCAGACTCCTCAAGCTCCCCCAGTGATGTCCCGTCCCTACCAATTGACAGCACATCAGTCCAGTGACACAAAATTGTTGTTAATTAATTTTGGTTTTAGGGTGCACTGACTACTAAGGTCATGACCCAAAATTGTTTTCTGCATGAGCGTGCTGAATGCTGAGAGGACATCACAACTCTGAAGGGAGGCAGAAATTGTAGCAAAAATTTGTATGATAATAACCCTTAATTGACACTTGGGGTAAACAAATTATTACCTACCTAGCAAAAATATATGTTTTCATAAGTGGAAGCTCAATGAGTCTAAACTTAGAAAGCAGAGAGCTATATAGAAATTGCAGCTCAATGGCCAGTTACCGAAATCAATTTTGATGTTAAGAAACATGACAAAAAAGTATATCTGGATGTGGCTTTCTACACCTAGTTGCCAAGTCCAGGACACTGCCTCCGTCCAGAAGCCAGTACAACTGCTGCACATCAGCTCCACTCACAGGGATGATTTTGAACTGCCAGATATAGAGCAACAGCAGAGCCACAGCAGCCAGCAGCAGCAGCAGGCGGGTGGCACGTCGGGCAGGCAGCCTCATCAGTGCCTGCAGCCAGCAGCTCTCCAGCCTGACAGCCACAGCAGTGTGGGGGGCCATCGCAGGCCAGCGCACCCGCATCGGAGCAGTGCCTCAGCGGGTCATCACGGCATGGGCAGCTGAGCTGGACATGCAGGCTGAGAGCAGTGTTGGCCACTGGCCAGCTTCAAGGACTTTTGGTTTTAGGCATGAGCAGTTGATAAGTTGAGTTTGTCAGATTCTGTAAACAGAGTTAATTCACAGAACTGATGACAAGACACTTGGGCACTGAGAAAAACACTTAATAGGTGGCATGACAAAATGTCCCATCTCAGAATGTTTCTGCCATAGCAGCATCAAGAATATCATGAAATAAAAATGTTCAGAAAGAAAACAAGTTTGGTATTAGGGTACCTTTGAGCTTTCCCTTACTTGAATTGTATAGGAACCAATGTTAAAAAATAGTTAAATGCACATCAGCTGGGAAGCTGATGTGCATTGCCATGCCATGGGTCATGATGATCACAAGCCGGAATAAATACCTACAAATTGATGTATCCTGATTACAATTTTGATTTTCAAGTATAAGAGGATAGAAGCAAGTGAGCTACACACTGTATTTCACACTGTACACACTGTATTTCACACTGTACACACTGTATTTCACACTGTACACTGTATTTCACACTGTACACACTGTATTTCACACTGTACACACTGTATTTCGCACTGTACACACTGTATTTCGCACTGTACACTGTATTTCACACTGTACACACTGTATTTCACACTGTACACACTGTATTTCACACTGTACACTCTGTATTTCACTGTATTTCACACTGTACACACTGTATTTCACACTGTACACACTGTATTTCACACTGTACACACTGTATTTCACACTGTATTTCACACTGTCTTTCACTGTATTTCACACTGTACACTGTATTTCACACTGTACGCACTGTATTTCACACTGTAGTCTGTACGCACTGTATTTCACATTGTACACACTGTGCACACTGTATTCCACAATGTACACACTGTATTTCACACTGTACACACTGTACACAATTGTATTTCACACTGTACACACTGTACACAATTGTATTTCACACTGTACACACTGTAACTGTATTTCAAAATAAGCATAGCAAATCAGATTATATCATGGAAGCTTCATCGTGGCAATGATTCTACTTCTAGATAATATTAAATTTAGCAAAACAACTGACCCACCCATATCACCCATATCATACATGATATTCCCCACCGGCCGTGTATGTGGTGTATGTTGTGCGTGTGTCAAGGCTGTATAAACCAGTGTGTTCACTGTTTCGCGTGCTCTTCAGATAATACAATATGACGTCACCAAATATATAGCAGCATTGAAATCTTTTCCTTCCAACGACAATCCTCCGTTTATCCTGAGATGAGTTTCAAGTTGTCCCTAGTCGCGATGAGGATCGTGTTGTCAATAGCAGGCTGCTCCTGTCGATTATTGATACCTTTTATGGGTAGCACAATTTGCAAGGAGCATAGCTTCTCCAAACCAGTAGAGGGGACTGAGGTGGGAAAATCGCTAACAGCATCATCAAAATCCTGAACGATCCAAATTTCTCTCCGGATTTGATCCACTTTCGTTCTAAAAATGGGGATATGAAACCAAGTTCTTTTAGGCGGGAAAGCCCCTCCAACTGATACGAAGCTACACCCCAGGTTCCGTGGAGATGATAGTGGTGCCAGCTAAGTGGCGGGCGCTGTCGATAGGTGCTGGGAGCAATTTACCTTCAAAGTTCAAGCCTTGCTAAACTAATCAAACACCAACACTGGGCTAACCCCTCGCTTTCCTTCCTTACGTATTCTGGGACCTGCCCATACGGCCGGAATAGTTCTCGACAACCGCGCTGCAAGGCACAGCTGTAGCGGGCAATGACAACTAGTGAGACAAGAATATTGGGTCAGTGGAGGTGCAATATAAGCAACAATAAGTAGACAAATAGGTCCTTCCGCATAATTATTTTACTCAACAGAAGCGCTTCAAATTCTGCACACCGTGTGAACCATGGGGTGCCAAGTGTAAAATAGGGATACCATTGCAACAAGCGCCATTCTTTCTCGCAGATGTCGAATGCAGGATCGGAGACGCGTAATGCAAATATGCATTAAATATGCTATAACTTTACCAGTAAGTATTCAATTCCACTGAAAGTCTAATCACTCTCCCCGGACCCTAAAATACAGGTTTCGAGCCACCATGCTGCAGGGGGTTCACAAGCGACCAGCGATGTACGATGTTTATTGGTTTGAAGAACGACCCAGCTGATGCCGCGGAACCCTCGAACGGCCTCGGGCATGAATAACGACCGGGCCAGCAATACCAGCAACAGTACACGGTGAGACGAGCCATATCAAACCGGACATACATTACACATCGAACGGTATGTAGGACACAAACACCGTACGCCATGTATATCGTACGGACACAATGTCGTGCGTCGGCCGTCTTGCGTCATGGGTCTCGTCACATCGTTCGTCTCGTAAATTTTACGTCACAAAGTACGTCACGTAAGTGATACGTCACAACGACGTACGTCACAACGACGTACGTCACAACGACGTACGTCACAACGACGTACGTCACAATGACGTACGTCACAATGACGTACGTCACAATGACGTACGTCACAATGACGTACGTCGCAATGCCGCAGGTCGCAATGTCGTAAATCACATTTCTTACTCCACGCGACTTGTCACATAGTACGGCACATTAGTTACGGCTCACATTGTACGCAACTTACGGCATAGCATACGTGGTGTCGTAAGCCACTACAGGCGTCAGAAAACAAACAAGTCGTCTGTCACATTACGTCACACTTGTCCGTCGAACACGTCCATGAAACAAGTCCGTCAAACACGTCCGTCACACACGTCCGTCAAACACGTTCGTAAAACACGTCCGTCAAACACGTCCGTCAAACACGTCCGTCAAACACGTCCGTCAAACACGTCCGTCAAACACGTCCGTCAAAACGTCCGTCAAACACGTCCGTCAAACACGTCCGTCAAACACGTCCGTCAAACACGTCCGTCAAACACGTCGTCTTTAACAAATCACACATCAGACACATCGTCCGTCTAATGCGTCGTTAGTCCCAATGTCGCACGTTACGTCGAACGTCACATGACACACAACTCGCACACCACTGGCGTCACCTGCGCCACCGAATGAAGAACCTGCTGTACAGAACACAGCCGACCACCAGCCTGCCGCTTCCACGTCTGACACTGTCGCCCTCAGAACGCTGTCCGACGCCGCCACAACGCCGTCCGGGCTCCGGAGGCGTCACGACATGTCACTCCATCAGAGCCGCCCGGCGCCTGACATATCACTCCGATCAGGGGACGAACTGCACCCGACTCCACCAAAATCAGATGAGAGAGATCGGAAACAGTCACGCTCACCACCAAAAACGTCCCGTTGACATTGCGAGGTGTACTGGTCTGGTGGTTTCCAGACCAAGAGCACGTGACGGCGCTGATTTTGGACACTGTTCATGACAGCACGTTACGAAATGTGTCGCGACGCCGCCACGGGGAAGATCCATTGCTCCAGCACCGTTGTTCGCACATGAGCTTATCCTGGAGAACAGCTCACTGCAGAATCGGCGAGCGCAAGCCGTCGCCGTGCCGCCGATCATCGCACACATCTACTTCTGCTGGAGGGCAGAGCTGGGATGCACGTGACAGGCGCCCTGTCGGCGCCGCTCCGGCAGACGTACGAGCTCGGACGTCCTTGTTGATGAAGAGCATATTTGAATCAGAGGAGACCTTGTGTCGCAGCAGGCCACTCATATGCAGTACCAATATGGATGCATCACATTGCTGAGGTGGCAGTGCCAATGGGCACAGCGTTAACAGCTGTGGCATGATGGAGGTGGCGGTGGCAGACCCTTGGGTTTCAGCAGGCTGAAACAAAGCAAAGAGAAATAAGGCATGATATATGTTCATCAGAAAGGGCATATTGTATCAATATAGAACATATCATTCTTCACAGACAAGAGAGTAAAGAGTATAATTATATAGCTGTTGTTAGCGAGCAAACACGTCTTTGAGCCGCGCGGCGCTGGCTGCTCGCCACTCCGGCCCTGTGCACGACCCTGTACCACGCCGGCCCTGTGCACGACCCTGTACCACGCCGGCCCTGTGCACGACCCTGTACCTCGCCGGCCCTGTGCACGACCCTGTACCGCGCCGGCCCTGTGCACGACCCTCTAGCGCGGCGGC
>JARFNZ010140030.1:0-10580 GCA_031763405.1 Balanus nubilus
GTTGTGATGTAAAATATTTAGGGCATGCAGTAAAGTAAAAAGTTGAGGTGAGGGGGAAACGTTGGGGAGGAGGTGTTATTACATCAATAATTTTGCACATATTGTAATCCACACTTGATAATACAAAGAAAGCTTGTTACTTGTGGATATTTCACAGTTCAAACATACCAAAAATGAACATTGTGCTACAAAATGACACTCAATATTGCATGTCTGAAAGGTCACCACTCAAGTGTTCTACAGTGTCTCAAAACAATCAAAGTTTCCATCATTATCATTGATGGCCCACGCACTCGAGTCCAGCTTTTGCGCATGTAAAAATACCTACCTATTCACACCAATCATTATTTAGTTAGTGAATACAGTGGGTAACAAATGTTCACATGCATCACCAATCACATTTAATTTACGGCCGACCTTCATGCTGATATACAGGGTGTCCCAAAAAAAAGCGTCACCCCTGGCTTTCCAGCGACATAGCTCACCACTGACTGGCGTTACGACCTTTGGGGGCTTCCGCGAGGTTTGGGGGCTCCCGTGTGGGTTTTGGGGGCTTCCGCGGGGATTCTGGCCCCGCTGGCCTTCGGCCCGCGGGGGCCCAAAATCCCCAAAGGGGGGGAGGGGCGCACCCCTTTCTCCCCCCCCCCCCTTGGGTACCTACGTCCCTGGGCGCGGGTGAACACGCGCCCGAGAAGGGGTCTTATATTTATGCGCGCTGGGGAGGGGGAAGATTTTGCCACCCTCGATCTCGGCTCCCATAAAAGTTGGATAAATTTTATGGGATAGGGAGAGCGGTTTGGGAACTCTGTTTTGTGCATTTTCGAGATTCTACAGGTTCTTTCATTCAAAATGTTTGTTTGCTTATTTTAAGCATTTACAACGGATTATTCTGGATCAAAATTGTAGCACCTTGTTGAGCACAACTGGACATTTTGTTATTTGATCATTTTAAACAGCGTCCCTTCCATGAGACGATGTTTTGTGATATATTATTATCCAATGTCAAACTCCATTTCGTCCGATTTGTCAGAAACAATTTTGTTTTGTAGCGTGTCAAACTCTTATTTGATTTACGTTTTTTTATTTTTAAATGCGATTGCTGGATTCCGTTATTATACTGATATACCAGCAATACGCATACTATTATCCATGGGTGTAGGAGCGGACAAAATATTAAGTGCTAATCTGTGTTTGTGACCTATTTTGACCTCTCTCTTGTTATTAGGCATATCTGTACTTTTATTTATCTTTTATGGCGTGACCAAGAGATAATCTCGAAACACATGTGTAGCCATTTTTAATATAAATAGTTTAAAGCTCCCATGTATTCTATGTTATCGTTTTCTCGGGTCTGACCTCGCTAATCCGTCCATTCGAAGGGTTCGGACTAAACTTATTGAAAAAGATATTTATCTCTTAGATATTTAATTTGATGTGTTTTCACTTTGCTCTATTAGGAAACAGAGCTTCAAAATTGCTCATCTTTGAAAATCCAGGCACAGGAATTAAGTCCCATGGTTACAATCAGTGTCCCGAATTTCCCAAATATGAGTGAAAAGCCATGACCAAAGTCACTTTTTTCATCGCATCACTTTTCATTCAAATTATGTCTCATGTCATTAGTGATCCAGCTGAATTGAATGTAACTCAAAACTTAATGCTGCGTTTATTATTGTGCGAAACAGTCATGTTTTGTTAAAAAAACGAAACAGGAAGTTAACCGCCTGAAACGTTATTTTTTGTTTTAAAAAAATCACTTCAATGTCCACCTCCTGGAAAAGTGACGTCCTGTCAGCTGTCAGCATTCATCACACTCATGTAAAAATACGACTTCAGGTCATTGGTCACAATATTAACCTGAAGATTGAAAATGCCGTTCATTCACCTTCAATATGCAAATCATTATGCTAAGATATTTTTACTTAGCGATCCTGTAACAAATACGTGCCCTGTCTGATCTCCATAAAACACTCACCAACGATCGCCTGTGTCCATGCAGGAGGCACCGCCCAAACTCGGTCGGTCGTTCACTGAGCGGGATGAGGCGCGCCTGAAACAGGACCTGGCCGCCTACCTGAGACCTCGGCCCCTCGACCTGGAGCAGGTCAGCCGCACCTTCTTCGACCTGGACCGAGACAGAAACGGATTCCTCTCGGTACAACAGGTAAGCTTCCATTAATTAGGCATGCTGTGCTATGGCTGTTCACTTTCGGTTTGGAAGTTTGACAAGGGAATTACAAAACTCGACTTGCTATTCGGCATGTATCTTATTATGCCCTGTAAAAGTGGTTCTCAGCGGCGATGGTACGGTTTCCTCCTTACACTGGCCAGAATGACTCGTTGCGCCCTGCACTCGTTCTTGTAACCTAAGTTATGCCCTTCCCTGTTATACAGACCGCCCCCGCGGCAGTTTGTTCGAGCTATGCGGTACAGCATAACTTCAGGCATTTACTACTAGCGCCATCTATTGACAATAAACTTATTAGTCGCGTATGGATGCCGGCTTCCATGGTCTAACAACACATTAACTAGACGATTTCGGCGTCCTGTCGCAGGTGGAGACGGGCCTGCATCGCTGTGGACTGGAGGACATGCCGCAAGAGCTGCTGCAGAGGCTGTGTGCCGCCACCGACAGGCAGAGAAACGGCCTCTGTAACATCGACAAGCTCTCCGGCTACCTCGGCAGGGCCGCGCCGGGCGCCAGCCGTCCGACCGGCACCATACAGGGTCAGTAACCCAGCAGGGCCACCGGCACCATACAGGGTCAGTAGCCCAGCAAGGCCACCGGCACCATACAGGGTCAGTGGCTCAGCAGTTGGCACCATACAGGGTCAGAAGCTCAACAGTTGGCACCATACAGGGTCAGTAGCTCTGCAGCCGGTTTCATACAGGGTCAGCGGGGAAGTCTCAGAGACTGCCTTTTTCTCGTGGTGCTATATTAGCCGTACTGAATAATACATTAATGTAAAAACGCCAATAACATGTGGTGCAGTGACCAGCAGCAAACAAATAACTATTAAACTAAGTAGATGGTTAGGTATGGAACTATCTATATGTGTCACAAATGAATTAAAATAACTTTAATAGATTCGTATTAACCTGGATTTAAGATTAAAGGGAAATAATGACCTTTTCCCAAGAAAATGGAGTTGGAACTTGAAAATGATAGGAGATGAAAATATATTGTAAATTTATCACATTTTCATACAGTACCCTACTTAGAGAGATTTTTGATGTCAAAGTTTCTAAACGTTCCATGCTGGAGAAATAAGTAGTTGGCAAGTACTGGCCAGCTTTTGAATTACTAAATAGTTTACAATCGATGTAGCGTTTGTTTTACAATAAAGGCATATACCAGGTTTCTATTGCATTTACATGCAGTAACTTAAAACAAAACAAAAACTAACTTTCAACTCATACAGTCTCGACATACCAACGCTGGAATTTTCCGAATTCATCCTTCTGTCCACATGGTTATAATTTAGCAACCTCGCTCTAATTTCAAACAATATTCGTAATACGGGGAGAAGCGTAACAATAGCGCCAAAGATGCCGCGGTTGGGTACTGGTAAGGAAGGGCACCGTCGATTCTTGGGGCAGTATTCGAGTATTTTATTTTATCATTATTCCCAACTTACAACATTGAAAAAGGAAAAAAATGTTTCATTTTTTATTAAAATATAATCTTTATAATACCATACCGGGGCAAAAAGAAATTCGTTATGGAAAAATAAAAAGGTCATTATCTCCCTTTAACATGGCAATATTAATTTCAGGTATTGGTAACAACCACCGTCCGCGGCTGCCAAAGGAGCCCCCTCCAGTCAACTCTAACGCCGGCTATCGGCCACCACACCCCACTTACCAGCCTCGGCTAACAGAGCAGGTAAAAAGGCCACCCAGCCACACCATCCCCCAAAATACACCATTTGAGCATAGTTTTAAAGAGATGCCCTTATGAAGGGGTGGATGGATGTTCATGAATAAGCAAATAACATTTTAATCACTCACTACATTTTCCATGCATAATGAGTTCCGATAATTACATTGCCACTTTTGCGGAGCCAGTTTTGTAGATTCGAAGACCTACCGCGCAGAGTTGCCTTTACAGCGATTGCCTGTAAGCAGACTGTACCGCAGGACAGCGGTGCTCTGCGGCACAGTCCGACAACAGGCCCTGTAAGCAGACTGTACCGCAGGACAGTGGTGCTCAGCGGCACAGTCGGACAACAGGCCCTGTAAGCAGACTGTACCGCAGGACAGTGGTGCTCAGCGGCACAGTGGGACAACAGGCGTTCGAGCTGTATTGCGGTACAGTCTATAGATACCACGAGTTGAAGTGACGCGAGGGAGTCTGAGGAAGACAGGCTGCCGGATCCAATGGGCTTATGAAAGTGGGTCAGAGATTGTGATTTTTCCCCTCCCCAATTTATTCGCTGGCCGCTCTAATTCTGCTAATGACACTGAGCTGCTTACTGTGCACGACAAGCTGCTTGAGACCCTAATTTTCGGCGAAAACTTTTGAATGCATCAACTTCCATAAACTAAATTGTTGCAATGGACATTTCAGAACCACCGCTAATTTTTACTAATTAGGTTCTTTAACGTGAAATAAAAATATAGGGTACCATAGGCGTAGGAACGTCACGAAAAGTGTGGGGGGGGGGGGGCAGTAAAACTAACGTCCGGCCACTCTTTAGTCCCGCCCTCAACTCCGCACACCACCAGCGCATTGCCCGACATCTACCGCTGCGACACACCTAACATCCGCCGGCTCAGTCTCACCAAGAACTGGCGCCCGGTGAGGGAAGGGCCAGATCGACAGAAAATACCTCGAGCACTGGCTATGATACAGACATACTGGTCTAAAAAGTATATCTTGCAAACAAGTACTCGTGGAGCGCAAACATAACTTTCTGAGTGTGTTGCGTTGCATACAGACAAGATATAGCAAAATGGCTTGATTTTACTATATAATTTATTGTCCTGCGTCTAAATTCATCATTAACTCCAACAAAGTGGAAAAAACCCTTACATTCCCTTTAACTTCTCCCTCCCATCACCACATCGCGCGCGTCCCATGGTGGCGTTAACCGACTGTCCTGCTCCGGCCAGCTGAATCCGCCGCGCTCGAACGGTCCGGCGCGGTGCCGCGGGCGCTGACCGGGTCACTCGCCCGCTTACAGCCGGACGACATCTGCCGATGGTATTTGTCGACGTTTACCGAATTTGCCGACGTCGGGCCGAGCCGAGATACCGATGTCAGGCCGATATTGGGGCGGCGTCGGCTAGCCCCTGGCTGGACCTCGAATAGGTATGTGGACATACCCACTGTCCATACGACGTCGGACCGACAGCGGGCCAACAGCTCGCCAACATGCTCCGCCATTGCCGAGATGCCGACATCTTTGGACATCAGACCGACGCCGACCTGTTGTCGGCATGTTTACTGGGATGTTTTCAGTGGCGGTCGCAGTGTGAAGGGGAGTTACCCGGGCCATTTTTAACGAGTTTAGTCCGAACCTTTTGAATGGGCGGACTTACGAGGTCCGAACCCGCCTAAGCAGAGCTTCTTGCGCAGGTTCGATCGGATAATTCCGTCAAAATTTAGTCTGAACGTTTTGCATGCCATACCTGCCTAACATAGCCAAACACGGCTCGCCCCGCCCACTGACATCACCTGGTCTTGAGTGCATCCTCTGCTACCGACTGCGAAGGCCATCCCAGTCAAAAGAAAATAGTGAGCGCCGAAACGTCTCGAACCGGGGCTCTCGTCATTACTGTGAAGCCCAACGCTCTATCTACTGAGCTACAGCTGAGCGGGCCATACCCCCTCCCAAATCCTTCGGGCCCACCTGGACCCCAGGAAATTAGCCTTTTTATCTAAGAATGCTTAAGTGAACTCCCTCGTGACCAAATTGGCACTGAATGTCGGATAGAGCCATATCGGGTAAATCGGGGTTATCGGGTCCTCCATGGAGGCCGGAGTCTTCTGGGATTCGAAAAGGTGTTTTCGAGGGATATTTTAGTGCAACCTCGTGCCCTTTTAAATGTTGAACCCCCCTCCCTCCTCCAAGGCCAGGCCTGCGAGTTGCAACCGCAGCTGGCTGATCATTTTCCAGATACCTAACGCAGAGTGCAAAGCCGATGGAGATGAACTTCTACATTCCTTTATTTTCATAGTAAAAAATGCTACAGAATTTGGAAGCCAGAAAATTGGAAGCAAAAAAACAGTGCCAAAATGGCGCACCGCATTTGCCGTAAACATCTGGCTATATTGCGTCGGGGTCGCGTGGGGTTAGCTCCAAGCCGTACAAAATTAATGTTTTGTTAAGTATGTTTATGCGAACTTAAAACATATTTGAATTGGTTTCAAACCATACTTGTAGGTATGTATGTCCAATCTTTCGTATCCTTTGGCGTGATTTACTTTGTCCTTGAGATTCTGCGGCAAACGCGGCGCGGCATGGTTCTTGCATTTAGGATCTTAATAAAAAATATGTATTTACGATATTCCAATTTACTATCTAATCATAACAAAATTACTATATTGATCAACATATTCTGGACCTGTAATATACAATTCCAGTGAAAAAAACAGATTCACAAAAATAATGTGTCGTGACAGATTTTCGTCCGGACAAATTTTCGTCCATGGTGTTTTTGTCTTAAATTATTTAATCGACAATAAGTAGGGTTAGGTGAGGTTTGATTATGTTGTTTTAGGTAGGGTTAGGTTAGGTTTGGTTAGGCTTGGTTGGTTTATTTTGTTAAAAAATGTTGGACAAAAAAATGTCGGATGAAAAAATGTCATGGAACCCCAAAATATTATCATTGAAGTATCTATTGTTCACCTTGCACTGGTCTTAACTGCATCATCACCATTGCCATCAAATTGTCAAGTTCATTGTTACTATTCAGAAGGTTTTTCCAAGCATTCTTGTTGCATCATTTGTGTTTTGAGAAGAAATACTCCATATTCTAGCAGGCTTTGTGGGAAACCGTGATTTTTGTGTGGTTTATTGCAACAAACTTAAGATTTGTGATCAATGTGTCAAGCTTGGTCATGCAGTGCAGTTTTATATAAATCTGAATTATCCAATACCATATCCCTGAATTATCCAATGTACCAGATGAACCATCAATCTGCATGACACATGCCAATATGTCAAACCATGTATGATCCACACAACAGCATACAAAGGTCCCCTGCAGAGGGCAGCTCACCACACCATCATTCATCACAGGTCTTCACTGTTGTTATCCTCACCAATTCCTCACAGCACCAACTCCTCTAAATCCGCACCAGACAGGACTGTCCCGCACCAATGAGGTCTTGTCTAAAGTGCCATAACAACATACTACCTACCACCTGCCAGAGGTGCATTACTTAATTCATTTACCTGAAGTATTTACCTTAAGTAAAGGCCACTGTGTACCCTTCTGAGTATTGAGGCGATTTACTCAGGTGGTGCTCCTCTTCTTCTGTCAAAGCTGAGTCAGCTGCTTTACTTATTGATTTGCTGGCCAAGAAGTGATGGTTGCAGTTGAATGTTAGTTGGATAATCTGTAGTTGAACATGCCAGGAGGGTCCTCCCATTCTTCCCCTAGTATGTATTTTAATGTTTATACACTTGGTGCCTCAACTGTATCCTTAGAGAGCCTGTTCCATGCCTGAGTCACCCTTGTGGCAAAGAACGACTTCCTGGGGCCTGGTTGGTGCTGGACATAGTTTTGGGTTGTGTCCTTGTGTGGTCCTGCTGAGGGAGATTTTGAACATGCTATTGCCACAACTACCACACATTCTTTTATAGTCCACTTTGCCCAAACCACTTATAACTATAAATGTCTTGATAATATCAGCCATCTGCCATCGGAATTCAAATGTTGGTAAACTTAGGTCTTGAAGTCATCCTGGGTTGGAGAGGTGAGAAAGGCCACTCACAAGTCTTGTTGCCTGCCATTGGATCTGTTCAAGTGCATCCTTGTCTCATGTCAGTTTTGGACCCCATACACTGTCGCAAAATTTGCTGATTAGGGTGGAAAATAACACTCAAATGTGAGTAATTTCCCACTCTTAGACTTGATTATGGAAGTAAATTTTTAACTTCCATGTTTTTAGTTTAAAGTTTTTATATTTATTCTGACACAAATAGGCTAACAATGCATGTTATCAATAAAAACAACACCTTTTCATTGCACAATTTTCCACTCTCATCATCATTTTGGCTTCAATTTTCCACTCCAACACCCAAGACGAAATTAAATTTTGGGACACTGCCATATAACAGTAGCATATTCAAGCTGAGGTTGTGTACCAAAGGTTGTAGGCATGGTTGGCAAAGTTGCTGTTTGCTGGTATGCATTTTGTAGTTTTACTCTTTTTGTGTTTTGGGCTTTAGGTCTCCAAAGCATGATCCAGTTGGGGGAATCAAATCAAATATCATTGCTGATCGTATTAGATTTAATTATTTTGTATTCCCCCCTTTGAACGAGTAGAAAAATAAGAGTACAAAAAAAGAGTACAAAATGCATACCAGGAAACAGCAACTTTGCCAATCAAACCATGGACTTGTAGGTTGTAAGTGGTAGGTGGTGTTGGTAGTTGGTAGATGTTGGTAGGTTATGTTCGATTACATTTTTGCTATGCTTAATCGCCTAAAACTTCACTGGCATCCAATGTGTGTAATAATACCAAAAACTTGTAAACATTAACAGATGACATCATATACCTGATGCTCCATTTTGAAGCAGAAATCCACCAAAAATGAAGAAGCCATTTGGTGCATGCTTGAGACAAAAGCAATGTGCATAAACACTTGATACAGTTCTATCTACTGTGAGATCAGTGAGATTTAAGGGTGTGACTTCCTGTTGTTTCTTGTTGCTGTAGGTTTGGGATCACTATTTTTTACTAGAATCATTCAAGTGCTAAGAGAAGACTCTCATACTGTGTGTTTCAGCAACTTTGAACAATTAAAAAAGTGTTGGGTAGTTAGTGTAGCCCAACCTAATTTTGTCCATTTAACACCAGGAATATATAACAATTTTACTTTTTTCCTTGATGATGGACTTTGAGTACACAACTTTTGTTTGAAGCTGCTTATAGGTACCCACAGCATACATATATAAGTTACCATTGTCAAATGAAATAACATGGAATAAGCAGTAAAAGTTCAGTAACCCACCTCCCAAGTTCATTGCAGTACAACCTAACCTAACCTAGCTTTACCTACAACCTATAACTTACACTTACAACCTACAACTCAACCTACCACTGACCACCAAAGGTGTGTTACTGAACTTATACCAAATAAGCTACCTACTGAACAATAGTTGAGTTGCATTGATGGCACCATTAGATCATGAAATAGTAATTTTCAAAACAGCCTGAGTTTGTTGGTCCTCATCCTGGGATACTCTGTGAATCTCCACAGGTATCATTGCCATGTAACTTGTCCTAATATCAGACAGTAGCTAATGTCAGACTCGTCATTTTCTCAAGAACTGGAGAGTCAAATTTTGAACTTGACCTTGAAAGGTCACCATTGATGTATTTTCACAAGCCCTCATGAGAGAAGCATGGTGGTGTCAAAAACGTTGCTGTAACTTTAGTAGTTGAAGTTATTTATGACAAAGCTATTTAATAAGAAACAGACATTTTGATGTTTAATGACCCCTGAAGCCCAAACCATTGACCTGAGCTCAAATCTCAGGACCAATTGTTCACTGTGACATTTCAAGAGCTTTCCATTTTTTTTTTTGGGGGGGGGGGTTCTTCCTTGTTAGCGTAGTTCCCAAGATTACGGAGGAAATCACTGAACAATTAAATGTTTTGATTTAAGATAATGGCAAAGTTTCTTTAAAAATGTTTCATTTGGGAAATATTGACTTTTGATGACCTCTAGTACCCTCAATATTGAACCCAGGAAATAGCAAATAGTGAGTAGTTTCAAAGTTATTTTTACACTATTTTCTTTTTCTTCTGCATTTCCCATGAGCCATGTTTAAGGGGGAGGGGGCGTCGAAAGCCCCCCCCCCGCCTCTGGCATGGCGAAGGTGACCCCGAGCACCGACACGGCGCTGGTTAATAGTCATTTAAATTATGGCTTTCCTTTACAATTTCAAAAATTGCCAACCGACTCGTCAGTTCAGGACAAAAGGGTTGTAAATTAGCAATTTATCAAATAATTTTTTTCGCAGGTCACGCAAATGAAGAATGACTCAGCCAATTAGGTTCAAAGAAGGGTGTGCTCTCACTATGATTACCATGACAACCACAGTAAAGAGCGCTAGCTACAAGGTGATTGGCTGATGGAAACTTCACTGGGGTTCACATTCTTTCGCCCAGGGGTTCACATTCTTTCTCCAGCACCGCATTTATTCACAACAATTCAAATATATTTGTCTGGAAAGTCTTCCACCATGAAAACTTGCACGTATGACTTTTTGACACGGGCTATAAAACTGTTATCTCAGCTCGAAACCACATGTTGAAACTATTTCCTTTGACCCGTTATTGGCTGGGGTATCAGTCGAACACCATCAACTGGGGGGGGGGGGGGGGGGGGGAAATTGTG
>JARFNZ010140041.1:0-10579 GCA_031763405.1 Balanus nubilus
AAAAAATGGAGTTACTCCACATGCGCCGCGTCGTCACCTACTCCTTTTGGTGAAACGGAGTGGCGTTAGTAACGCCACTTTTGGGAGTAGCTAACCCCATTTTTGGGGTAACCAACTCCATCTTTGGAGTAGGTACGTTTGGTGAAACGAGGCCCTGCAGTCAGTCAATGGTAGACAACACAATATGATTGGAGAATCAACGGTCCTTTCTAGAAGAAATTGCGCATCGCGCAATGCTGGCCTTCTAGTAACTACTTAATTTTGAAGGATAAGACATTCATTTTGATACCATCGTGCTTCTCTCGTCAAGACAATTCGACAAAATCTTATTCTAAGCTGATCAATTTCGACCCGAGCATGTTAAGTTGAAAATTCCAACTCAGGTCAACACGTAGTGACCTAAGTAGGTCATGCTGGATATGAGTCGATGTGTTTTGACGAGAAAAACACCCCAGAGCCATTTTCACGTCTCTTAACCATTTTCAAATATATCAACAGTTATTGGCAAAAAAGGGTTTGTGACCACAGATTACCTAGGATGACCTTGTATGTAGGGGCCACTGGTCAAACAATGCATTACGGCAGTATACGTCTACGTCTTCTAAGGTAACATTATCCGGACATAATTTGACTGATCTGGTGCACATTCTTGGAAATTGAAATATTTCAATAACTTATAACATTTCAATAACTTATAACTTATAGCTTAAAACAATAACATTTACTGATAATGAGGATGTCACGAAAAAGATCTGACCTCGGGTCTCCGATCCAAAAACCTCTAAGATATACAATTTGTAGGTATTAATGGCCTTATATGAAATCGTGAAAGCTCCAAATATCTTAGTCAAACACTATGACTGTGGCGAAACCGCAAAAAAATAGAGGTGGGCCCACTTGACATGACACTCGAAGTGGAAAATTTCACACGAAGTGGGTGATTGAATTTAAATCCCAATAACTGTGCAAAATTTAGCGCCGCTAGCGCCGCCGTTTTTCATTGTCAACGAAAAACCTGAGGGGGAGGGAAATCAACCCCCGGCAGTACGCGTGTTAACATTCCCCTGAATCCTGGGACGTGGTGTTTTCCCAGATCTATTCCCCAATATTTGTGTCAGTAGCGGCCATGTGACCAGCGCCCGGTGGCGATGAGCTCGATCACGGTCGGCGACCGAGTGATGGCCGCCGCCGCCGCCGGGCCGGGCCGCCGAGATGGCCTGGTGCGTGGTGAGACTCAGCCGGGCGGGCAGCCGGCCGGCACCCGCCAAACACAACAGTGCCGTCACCCGCTCCCGCTGCATTCCCCGCTCTCTCTCTCTCTCTGCCATGCCCTGCCCTCAGCCCTCTCCCTGAATCGAGCGACCATAACTTGTGATGTTCATACCCTAACACCGCCAGCAGAGCCAGCTGATGGCTAAACGATAGCCAGCGAGCACAGCCAGCAGCGAATAGCTGTTGCTAGGCAGAGGAATACAAAATGAGAACTATTTTATTTCCCATCAACATTATCAATGCCCAAATCAATATATGTGCAACATCAGGAGGAAACCAGATACCTTGAACTAGTGATGTGCTCCGATCAGAGACATCTCAAATTTGGAATCTACAGCATTTTTGATCCGGTTTAAGACAAATAAAATTCGATTTAAGACAAATTTAATGTTAAATCACATGCTAGCTGTCTTCAATCGAACTTTATTTGTCTTAAACCGGATGAAAAATGCTGTAGGTATTGACAATGCTAACGGTAATACAACTCTAATATACGCTGCAACTCATTTCGTCTGGATCCCTCTGTAGTATCTGTAGTCTGACCCTGTTTCGTTCATTTAGTTAGCAAAAAGCTTAGAACAGCCTGGGATGCACTTTGGATCCCTGACCTGGATGCAGGATCCCGAAGAATGCCTGGGTATTTTCGCGATTATCTGATGCTCCGATTACCGGAAAAAAACTTACACATGGAGAAGCAAGCATGAAGCAATATGCAGCATGGCACACAAGTTATATAGCGCATTGCCTGCCGCCACAGTATTCATTTAAAGATCAAAACGTGCATCTTCGTGCAGGCATGCCTTGCACCGAATGATTCTATGGACGGCAAGCCGGATTTGAAAATTGAAAGTGAAGTTATATAATTGTAAGCACAAGAAGACACCGGCCTAGGAACATAACCATGACCTCCCCAAGCACCTTCTGAACTTCCTCTCCCTCCCCCCACGGCCGCGGGGCACAGCTGCGGCGGCTGCTGGTGGGCTGTCACTGTCACTGTCACTGTCCTCCCGTACACTGCCCACCTGTTGCAGACCCAGACGTCGCTGCGCTTGTGCGAGTTGAGGCTGAGCGTGGCAGCTGCGCAGGTGAACTGGAGGCCGGCACGGGTCTTCCTGATAGGCAGCGGGTAGAGAAACTCGGGCACAGGCCGCCGCTCTGCCGACAGCGCTGAAACGTGGATACATGCAGGTCGGAGGGGAGTGAGGAACCGTGTAACACGCAGATACACACAAACTTGACCGAACTTGTCTTGCACATATCAAACTAAGGTTATGGACGCCTAAAATAAGTAGCATAGATTACAACTTACAACTCCATTTATTTGTCAAGTGCGCATTTTTGGCGTGCATACTTTTATCTCTCACAAACCAGTATAATGGAAAGTTATAGTGTACTTTCTTGTCATCTTTCGTTAATGAATTCCGCTGGAGTATTTAGAAAACAGAGCTTTTAGAATATTGATCGAAGTCATTATAGTCACATACCTAGTTTCTGTTTAGTTTCATTGAAAACTTGCTCCCACGCCGTACGCTTTTCGACTTCTGGGAAGTTCATGGATATGTTTTCAATGCCCTCTCTGAAACGCATAAAGACATTCAAGTGGATGTCAGTTTCAATTGAACACAGTGTTTACGATAATATCAGTGCAGTGCAGTGGCGAAAGCAGTGCAAACACTATCTGTAATGAAGGTCAGCAACGTTTTTTGTCAATATCATTTATAAGTATTTGCTAGCGCGGCAGAGTGGCGCTTTTTGTTTGCTTTGTTATGCGTTGTACGCGCTTCTGCCGCTGGCAGCCCCTCGCTCAGCACGCCACTGCTGCCGGCAGCCCCTCGCTGGGTGCGCCTCTGATGCCGGCAGCCCCTCGCTGGGTGCGCCTCTGCCGCCGGCAGCCCCTCGCTGAGCGCGCCGCTGCCATTGTCGTCAGAAAGCCGTAGGATCTGTTTTTCGTTCTCGTATTATATTTTGTGGCATTCATTTTAGCAAAGGAAATTAAAATGTATGTCTTAATTAATCGCTTCTTCACTTAGTAAGCGCCGTGCATTATTCGTTTTGATTTGTTCGTGAACTATTTTGGCGTTATGTTGATTCAGTCAGATAATTTTCTCCGCGGCTGCGCCCGCCCACTTCGCTGGAATGGCGGCGCCTCGTGGCGCCGGCAATCGCCGTCGTAAGCTGAAGCTGAATACGGAAGCAGAAACCTCGGTGCGTTTTGCTCATGCTATATTGATGTATCTATTTATTAGTTTATGCGCTTATGTATCGTAATATGAGGGTAGGGCTGGGAATTTCGCGCCTATATCACAGGTGATATGACGTGTTCGTGAGAGGTAGATTTAGATCCGAGAGGGAGTGAGAGGCATCTGACGGTATTTATTTGCAGACACCGTTTGTTCAATACAATGTGTTAAGAGCTCTGCTCTTTGAAGATTCAGCCGCGTCCACAGTAATGTTATACTATAAATTGTATACTATAATTTGTATTAATTGAACATATTCGTCATAAGAGTATCATGTATCACATCATTCTATGTATAACGGCAAAATATTTGCATTTTTTGCATAAACTCTTAGCATAATTCATGTAAATAAGGCTGGTGGCGTTCGTCGATTCCACTCGCCGCTAACGATCGATGGAATGGAAAGCCTGCTTTTATGTTTTTGACCTTAAAAAATACGTTAATATTATTAATATCAAAATTATGGCGTGCAAAGTCTACCAAACTGACATATGTATCATGCCTGTCACGAAGGGCGCGCTCGGGGTATCGCACCGAAGTAGCATCGCGCGTCACTATCGCGTCGATAGCGTTGCCCGCGTCGCCTTTGTCGCCTAGAATGAGTCGACCCTATGGTGTTTTCAGGGCTCAGTTTTTAGTTCACTGTTGTACAATGATCAGTGTTTTCACCAAGGGGTTTGTGAAGTGTCACAATCCCTAGCAGGGAATGGATGGTATCATTTGGCGATGTATTATGAAGAAGACATCGCGATCGCACTAATGCAAACAGAGTGCTGCAGTATTAATTTGGCAAACGTAAACCGTTTTCGCTCGTTTAGACAGAATGACGACACAGAAGATTCATAGTTATCATATATGAAATAGATATATAAGTTTAGTTTTTCATCCGTCTACTGGCGTCGATGAACTAAAAGTGACATTACATTAACATTTCTATCATAACATTTACAGCTTGTGCAAACATGTTCGAAAGAGATCCGTCAATCATAAACACACTGTATATTATCATGGCGGACAGAACCACCCCAGTTTGGATGCTCGCATCCTGGACCGGATCTAAAAATAACCCAGACCGGCCTGAGCGGCAGAGGTCCGGCCCGAAACACGACCAGCATCGGCCGTCATCAACGGTGGCGCGCCGCTCATCGGCACCATCCGGCAACCAACGATCGCGCTCAGCTTCGGGAAACTCTCATGTAATCTTGCATCGCCCGGAAACTCTCGTTATACCAAGCATCCTTCCGTTGTGTGGAGAGTTACGGAACTGGCTGCGTTCAACTAAAGAGGATGTGAAGGAGTCGTCACGTTCATCTGCGGGAAAACTGTCAGCTTTGTGTCGCTCATCCAGACAAGAAACATACGGGGTGACGTAACTCGGCCAAATAAGGAACTCACGGAGTAGCGACATTCAGTTGCAGCATCATCAGCTGACTGTCTGCCCGGTGACGCTCCGACAGCTGCTTGTTTAACACGTTCGCCATCTCCTTCACCAGTTCCTCCACCTAGGGGAACGGCATGTGTTATCAGTGACGCAGGTCGTCAGAGAAAGGAACACTCTCGGTTAAATGCATGATTTAACCCGCGCCCCGCTGGGGTCTCCAGCCGAACACAGCCTGTTGGGGGGAGGGGGTAAATTTTACCCCCTCGTATCTCCCGAACCAAGGGTCGCAGCGGGGACGCGCGTGGCGGCAAACGAAAGCTCTCGATAATAAACCCAAAGACACACTTAAAGTTTTATTAATAAGGTCAAATGTCAGGTCAAGTTCAGGTCAAAGGTCAAAATAATCTCTTATCGACTTATTGACTGCAGAGACCAGACTATCAACAGCAGCGAGTCCAAACTCAGCCAAAATACTTCCAAGTGTTAGAGGAAGGCACTTCTAGAGTATGAGCTTCATACACAGTACAGGTCAAGGTCAAGGTCAGGTCACAAAAGGTCACTATGTGCAAAAGTTACATAAAAGCCGTGTGATACATGTTTTATATGTTGTTTCAGATGTAGAAGTCAATGGTAACGGTCATTTTACCATTTGACCCCATTGTAAGTGAATGCCAGGCCAATTTGAGGTCAAAGAAGGTCAAATTGTGGAATTCCTAATTTTATAGAAAAGCAAAAAAAAAACGTAATTGAAAAAAATACGTCATCGTACACAAATTGGAGCCATTTGGGGTCATAAATAAAGATATTTATTCAAATTTGGTATAAAATTGCTCATGTGAAGCTCTATCATAAGTAATCCATTTTTTTAACAACTTTAAAATTTTGGACTTTGTGGTCATTTTTCCCCCAAAAAAAATGATTTTTTGAATTTTGGGGATCAAAACTAAAAAAATACACAAATCCGAGACAGACATTTTGAAGAAGACGTAACTTCCTTTCTTTTGACAGTGTATTTTTGCATTTTGCTTTAAAACTTGATGTTTTATGAGCGATCAAACATTTGTCGATTTTGGACCGAAAATGGCTTGACATGACGTCACTAAAACGTGATTTTCTCACCAATTTCTCAGCCAGTTTAAAAAAAACCTTCTAGGAAGACGTTGAATTTATGCCAGATCAGGTACTGAAAGTTTCACGTCGATATCTTTTTAAAGCTATTGCGAAAATCCGGGAGGGGGTGGGGGTAAAATTTACTCCCCCCCAGCGGGGCACGGGATAAGGGCGCGAGCGCCAACACGACTAATTTACTCTCCGACGGATTCGTTGTCTGGTTCGTTCTGGAACAGCAGCTTGTTTTGTCACCTGCTGCGCCACTCAAACAGTCGACCTAAATTAAAGGAATAGCTCACCTTTAACATGGGGATTTGAACTAAGATAGCAGTTTTGTAGAGCTTGTCGAAATAGGGGTTGTGACAAAATGTGTTATCGCTATGCTGAGTAGTTTCGATACAGCAACTAAATGTTTCCGTCCACTTTTTCGAAGTCAACTTCGAAAATCCTCGTGAGGACGTATGGCTTCGTACGGGTGACGACAGATTCGCGTAATCTGCCGCTTCGCATTAATGTTAACCGAAAACCCTGCCCGAGTGTTGTAGTTTGTTCCATTGTTCCAACCTTTCATTACTTACCTGTCCTCTTACTTTACTTACCTGTGTTCCATTCCAAGTAGGAAGTCGAAGTCGAAGCGCTTTGGTCGGAGGGCTTTTATTACAATAGCACGTGAGTAATCTCAAATGAAAAAATCGAGGGACTCCGGTTGCAAACTTCTCATGGATTGACGCAGAGAAAAATCAATATGTGATCAATCCGTGTCGCCGATCGTGATTGCTTTTGATAAAATATGTATATATTGGTGTGAGTCAGAACTTCGAAAATAATGGTCTAAATGTTGTAGTTCAACTTAAAGAATTGATTATCAGTGAGAGTGCTAGATTAAAGGGACATCGTCACATTTGGCGCTAATGTAAAAAAGGTTAAAATCAACGTAACAAATTGTGTGTCACTGATGGTAAGGCTTAAACGTGAAGCCACATCACCGAAGAGGAGATATTAGGAAATTATTTTGACACATCTCCAACTCCAAAAAGAGTCGCTTGATTATGATCCGCACTAATAAATATTTGCATCGGATTTGGCGCTTTTCATACGTTCTTGGTAATGTGTTCTGCTACGCAGTTGGTTTATTTCGCAAAAATATAGCCACCATAAATATACATGGGAATTCGGCGCACTTAAGTTCAATAAAATAAAGTTAAGATGATAAAATTACATTAAAAAAAATCAAAACGTTCATACAATTAAAATGAAGGTTATTAAAAATAAATTAGCTAACAAAATAAAAAGCTACTGGCGGCACGTTCTGCTATGCGTTTTATATTACTTTTCTTCTGGACTGCCAAGCAGAATATTCCAATTTGCCGAGGAGGATGGACCAAAGCCGGGCGGAAACCGACGTCACGGTAAAAGCATTGCATACTGCATAGTTAACTTAACCATAGCATCGGAGAATCGTGTTGCTTCATGTTTTCCGAAAGATAAAGAGAGGACTGTGTTTGACTAAAAAATGAAAGAGAATAGAACTTTGAACGGAAAACACGATGATAATATTCTTTTGTTGGTACACTCCAAAATCTTACTGAAATTTATCCTTCAAATGTCATGTATTGACGGTGCAGTCATTCCAGTATGTTGGGTTAGGAAAAGTACCTACGGTTTTACTAAAATTAGAGCGAAAGATCAATATTTGAGTGAAGATTGCAGACGATTGAGGGCGAAGTTTGTGAAACAGACTGGAGCGGTTTAACAGGGTAAATTGGCTCCATCACTTATCAATTTTGTTTATTTTAGGTGACAATGTCCCTTTAACAGTGTCGTATTTAGCACGATGCAGTCTGGCCCACTCAAAGTGGACTAAAGTGAGGCTGAGCCAATGCCAGACATACCATAGGATATAGGTGGTTCATTAATATTTGTCTCGCTTACAACTAATTAAAACGCGTAGACCCGGTCATCCTGGAAGCATGTAGCAGGGTGAGGGAAATATATTCTCCATGCTGGAAGGTAGGCTGTCCGCTGCGCTCTGGTGCTCGGCGGGACAGCCCACAGTGGCTACACTGCCGAAATGTCAAGGCACCAGGGCCGCGGGCGGGGAGCTGCCCAAATCCGCAGGATGTGCCGGGTCGGAGGCCGGAGCCGTCAGTTCCAGGCCTGTACACTGGGTGTCCGTGCACCCTCTGACCCTGGCCGATGCACCCTTAGCGTTACTGTCGTAATCAAGTAAAAACTACCGAATTCAAGTGCCTTTGAACCTTTTGCACATAATCCACTAAGCCTGGACACATATCGTGACACTTATGCTCAGATAAAATAATGCAATGGAAAGTCTTTGCCTGTTGTGCACCTTTGGGGGCTCTGAAGTCTGATGCACAATGTGGGTAGGCACTAGTGCACCCTTTGAGCACAACACATTTTCAGATCTCGTGGCGGGGTTGCGATCGGAAATATTTTAAACTCCATTCTTTCCATGCAACGCCACAGGCGTAATATTACAAATTCAGCATACCATTTGATCTAGTGTTAACGTGTAAACTGGATCCCTCAGGGGAGGAGGGGGAGGCATGATCCTCTTGTCCGGTTCTATACTAGTCCACCGAAAGGTTCAGTCTCAACCACAACGAAAGCACTTATCGCAGTGCTCAACAACTTCGGCATTTATTAAACCACTTTAAAAGGCAGAACACGCGTACACCTAATTACGCCTGGCTACTATAGACGGACAATGCAGGCTGTCGTGCAACGCCTCTCGCTCGTGGGTGACCACGCGGGCCTGTTCTGCCCCCCCCCCCCACAACACGCGCAACATAAAAACAGTCCGAGAGCTGACGTCCCATTTGGCGCCGCACGGCACTCGCTAGCTGACCTCGGGGCGTTCAATCCGTCCTGGCGTCGCCTAGCTGAAGACGACCCTGGGGCACAGGCAGTCAAGAGCCGGCGGCGCGCGGTGCGCGTTACGGGGACAATCAGTATCATCATCATCTGCATCACAGGGGTGTCGGGCAGCAGCGGCGGCGGAGGAGGCGCGGCGGGCGCGGACGTGCAGCGGGCGTGGCTGCCTGAAATACACTGTGTCATGGAGCGGGGTTACTAGCTATGGCGCGACGTTCGTTCAGGGGTGACCCAGCTTCACCCGACCCACGGCAGACCACCGGCCTGTGTACGGTACATCGGTACAGCTCAGTTATGTTATCTCGCGGGGTCAGCGCCGCGCCCGGCCAGCCGTCTCGAGTGAGAGAGAAATACAAAGCTCGCGGCCGACCGTCCGCGCCGTCCGATATATCCGTATGAGACCTTATAAAATCGGCTCCTCCCTGTTACACAGTAGTCAGGTGTGCACCTACACTCGCGGCGGAGGGGCAGCACACAGCTCAATACAACGCAGCGGTACGCGCAAACATTCCAGCGCACCCTCACCATTCACGAATCCCTCTCGTTCCAGGCTAACCCGGAACCGGGCGGCAATACCCGGCACAGAAGTATGTAGCTCAACGGCTCCCAGATACTTTCACAAACAGTCCACCAGCATCGATCAGGGAAGCTCGAGCTAGCAACAGTCCCGCCCTAATATGTACAACACTCCGACGGTGCGCGTACACGTGAGCCACAATCAATGGCTCAAAATTGTTAACTCTCCACGATAGACACTTTACTTTCATTCGTCCGTCGCCCACATAAACACCTAGGCATTTTCATTCCCGTCATCTTTGCCCACATAAACACCTTTCAGATTCAACGGCAGTAATGCACTTTTGACTGCGACCTCTTAGGTTCTGCGGGTAGTGTATCATCATCATCTCAATTGCACAGTGATTAACCAGTCAACGGGCACCAGTCGCTCCGGCGACATAAACCCGCGCGAGAATAGCATTCCAGTCCGCCAATGTCAACCCTCTCGCTTCCCCACCGGCCCCCCTCGGAGACGACTGCCCGCCCCCACCGGCCGCTAGATTAATGTTAGTATGTGAGAGGAACTAGACGCATCCCGCTGCCGCGCCCCGGTAAGAAGCAGCCTATGTCGGCCATCACAGGTTCCTCGCGATGCCGGCCGTCAGGCAGTCCGAGTTCACATAGCACGGGCGGCGCCCACACACAGGGCAGGCGACGACGCTCACACCACTCAACAGGCAGCAGTGTTCGCCCCCGCTGCGGCCGACCCTCCGTTCGTCCAATCAGCGATCGTGTCGGCCCGCTCACACGCTCACAGGTTCGGCCAATCAGACTGGCCAGTCTCGGAGATTCCGCCTGCCTGTCTGACCAATCTCAGAGATTCTGCCAGCCCATCTGACCAACCTCAGAGATTCTGCCAGCCGTGCAGCCGCTCTCAGAGATTCTGCCACTCTGTCTGGCTGAACGAGTCCTCCATGTGGCGCGTGACCTCCTCGGGGATGCCGTGCGCGATCCAGAGCCGGTTCAGCTTGTCGTACTGCTCGCGCCACAGGGTCAGAGGGTTACCGCGCTGCAGACCCTGGTCCATCTCGCCGAACTTGTCCACGTACGGCGGCGGCACGCTGGCACCTGCGGGCGCGGACACGGAGTGCCGGTTACACAGGGCGGCTACCACGGCCCGGGA
>JARFNZ010140063.1:0-18671 GCA_031763405.1 Balanus nubilus
CCGAAAGCCATGGTGCTGGAGACTCTTTGGTAGTTTTACTGGTAGTGTAAGTCAATAAACATGTTGGCTACGACTGCCCTGGTGACGTAACAGGCAGGTTAATGATAATTTTTCACCTGGAAAGTTCTAGATTGTTTTCCCATGAAATGCATCGAAATGTTAACAACTGCAGTCATAGCGTCATCTCCGAGAAAGCTACCTATATGAGCCGTCCTGCTGGTTCAACAGGCCACGAGGCAGACGACCAACGATCCCAAGAGAGATTTCATGTTCACGTGCTCAGAAGCTACCGGTTAGCTTCCGGCTCAGGCAAAGAACTCATCAAATGATGCGCATCTAAGCCTAATGATTCCGAGATTACCGGCTGGTATTTACGATCCATGACAGGCTGAAATGGGTGAAAATCGGCCAGTTTATAGCACCGGTGAGGCCTAATCCACACCCACGACGGCACCAACAGGGGCATGCACTAGGGATTTCTCGAGTCAGATACAAAATCTGTAATCTGTCATGGGTTTAAATCGGGGAAAGCGGAACGAAGGGACAATGCCTTAACGTAGCAGTAGATAGGCTCCCCACATAATTCATACAGTTAGTAAACCAGGCACTAAAAAACGGAATATTTGATTAACATTCAGTCATTGGCTTATCGTGTCGTTGCATCATTGTTGTATGAATGTGATTGCAGTGAACAAGTTTGTAAAATATTATCAGGCTTTCGTGATAATTGCATTGTGTCAAAGCGGTATTGAGTAAGACAATTATGAAAAGACTGTAAATGTGGACCTATGAAATAAGCATACGCATTAAATGTACGGATACACATCGATGCAACGAAAGTGCTTGAATGGTTATCATGACCAATATTTTGACAATCAATGTTTTTCGAACAATGAATAAATGTGATTGCTTTATTTTCGGCTGGGAGCATGGTGCATTAACATTTTCACTTCTAATTACTTTAACTCTTCTATAAAACTTGGTGCACATAATTACATATTTTTTAGCTATCTGCATAATCACTAGTTAGTAGTTACACATAAAGAGTTTTAATCGATATGATGTTTAAATCCAAAACAATAGGATTGGCGAACAAGACCAAGCAAAGTATTTTTCTTTTACTTCTTCTTCCAATGTAACTGCGGAACTAAAGAAACAATTTAAATGTCAGTCTTGAACATTTTTATGAAGACCAAAGCTCATTATTTTAAGAGTTTTATCAAGCTGAACGTAAACAATTGTATATCGAAACATGCAACATTCAAGGCTTTCCTCATCAATTGACGCCGATCACCGTTTGAAAACCTGTTATCAGCGGCCTCGCAAGCGGCCTTTCCAAGAGCACCCCGCTGGTTCCCCTTCGTTCACCGACGGCCCTTCCAGCCCATGGCCTCGGGGGCCCATCCCAGCTCCTCCCTCGCTGACCTTCAGAGGGTGCCGGACCTGGCAGCTGAGCCGCCCAGCACCGGACCTGGTCCCGGACTGGCCACGGACTGGCCCCGGACTGGTCCCGGACCTGGTCCCGGAGTGGTCCCGGAGTGGTCCCAGACTGGTCCCGGACTGGCCCCGGACTGGCCCCGGACTGGCCCCGGACCTGGTCCCGGAGTGGTCCCGGACTGGTCCCGGACTGGTCCCGGACTGGCCCCGGACTGGCCCCGGACCTGGTCCCGGATTGGTCCCGGACTGGTCCCGGACTGGCCCCGGACTGGTCCCGGACTGGCCCCGGACTGGCCCCGGACTGACCCCGGACCTGGTCCCGGACTGGCCCCGGACTGACCCCGGACCTGGTCCCGGACTGGCCCCGGACTGACCCCGGACTGGCCCCGGACTGGCCCCGGACTGGCACCTGACCTGGTCCCGGACCGGCCCCGGACCTGGTCCCGGACTGGCCCCGGACCTGGTCCCGGACTGGTCCCGGACTGGCCCCGGACTGGCCCCGCCCAGCCCCCGACCTGGTCCCGGACTGGCCCCGGACTTGGTCCCGGACTGGCCCCGGACCTGGTCCCGGACCGGCCCCGGACCTGGTCCCGGACTGGCCCCGGACCATGGTCCCGGACCAGTCCCGGACCGTTCCCGGACCACTCAGTGCCGCCCGGTCGGCCCTGGACCGGTCGGTCGGACCGGTCAGGGGGTGACCGAGACCGCGCCGGTCAGCCGGTCAGCCGGGCCGCCAAAGATGGGTCAGTGCGGCGCCACACCGTCCGTCGCTCTGCCGACACATATGGTGCTGGCTCAGCCGCCCTCCCCGCCCCTCCCCGCCCCTCCCCGCCCTCCCTCCTCTCCCTCCCCACCCCATCAGCCCGGCTCGGCGGGGCAGTCTGATTGCTATTCGGCACAGTGCAGTGGACGCTGCATGACAGACGCGCCGCGCGGACGCCCCGGCACGACCAGCGCCGACGGGGCGGCGTCCTCGGCGTAACGGTGCGGTGTCGCCGTGACTCGCCGAGGGAAACACCACGGCCCACATCGGGCTCAAGACGTCACTGAGGCGGAGAAAACGCCGGAATAGACGTCGGCGTTGAAGTCGAAACGGCGTCGGAACACGCGTCGGAGCCCACGACCGGAACTGAAGGGTGGAGTCGACAGCGCCGTCGTGGGATTTCGAGGCTCTGAGGCGGGGCGGCGTCGCGGCGGCCCCGCCCGGGCGTGGAGCTATGGACAGATCGTCGGTAGATGAGACACGGAGCGGCGCGGTGCTGAATAGTCAGTCGATTTATTGCCCTCGTGACTGTCGGCCGGATAGGCAGCGTGACTTAGATCACCTTGTACCGCTCTGCACGCGCCAAACAATCGCAGCGCATGACTCGCCGGCCGGCCAGCACCGGGCGGCCCAACTCCCGGACCCTGGGCGGACCAGTACAGACCCGTACAACACTCGTAAGGAGCCGAGTGGCACCCGTACGGCACCTGTACGGAACTCGTACAAAACCCGTATAGCACCCGGCTGGCACCCGCGGGGCACCCGTAAGACATCCGCCTATCCCACCTCCATACCGAAACGAATTAACTCCCGCCCGGCCCCGACGGAGCGTATCGAGACCAAGCCCATACGATCCCTGACAAGCCCCGTTGAGCCTCGCCGAGCCCCGCCGAGACGCCGCGAGCCAAGCCGAGTTGATCCGAGTTGCTTCGCTCCACCCAACTTCGCCCCAGGCTCCGTCGGTACCGCCCGACTCCGAGTGACGCCCGATCGCACTATGCTAATGCGTGCTGATGTGCGTGAAGCCAGCTGGATGCGCCGGCTGCAGGACGCCGCGGCTCAGCATTCCAGGCGGTCCGACTGCGAGCCAAGTGTTGACCCTTCCGCTCGACGGGTTTGGATCATCCCGCCGCCCCGCCACCGCCGCCGCTGCCGCCGCTGCTGCTACGTCGCTTCCCCGCCGCTCACCAGCGCAAACATGCCGAGAGCTAGAGCCGCTCGTAAAAACGACGCGTTCCTTTGACGTCTGAAACCATCACGGGCGGCCGGCGGCCGGCGGCGGCGGCGGCGGTTGGCGGCGGCCGGCGGTCATAGGTATCTTCAGGAGCACGCAGCAAGCCTCCGACGCGACAAAAAGGAGGAATGACACGGCATACCAGACCAACCGACTACAAGGAGTCCAACCGGGTGCGGGTGGGGCCGCAGCGGCGGCCCTGAGGGCCCCGGGGCAGTACAGGGTGACGAGGCGGTATTGGTCCCGAGTTCAGACAACACGCAGACCGCGGCGGGGTTCTGGACTCGCTTGTGGTCCACTTCGTGCGAGATAATTGCATTATTTTCTCGCTGAGGCACAGGGAGGGTCGTCTGGCGGTGGAAGTGGGTGGGGGATGGTTTGCTGGGAGATGGGAGTTCGGACAGATCGTGGCAGATACATTCACAGTGGGATGGCCACAAATAAGGTGAGGGACGGGACAGAGATGTGGAAAGCCATGAGCAGCGACAATGGATAACGATTTTTTCCGTGGTCTATGAGCCCAAGTGATTGCATGAGACCACACAATCCACAGCGCGGAGAGGCCGAGGACAAACATGACGTCATCAGAGATTCAATGCTGTCTCCGCCAACTTTTACGTGCATCTAAGAACTTCTCAGTACCAACAAATTAGTGACTTCGAACAACACAGTAACCATGAGGTCATCCCCGAAACACAGGTCGCGGAGGTCACGTCAGAAAGCGGACCGACCCATCTCATTGGCTAGATTACCCCGGTCATCACCTTTAAAAAGGTGTGGAGCGGTCAGTTAGGGCCCAACCCGGCACGCTCGCATCATCTCTTCTCCAAACAGCCGGCGATTTCGGCGTGTCGCTCATTTGAAAGTCAAGCGCGGCCAATGAGTAGTACTATGCCTGGCACAATGGTCCGTAATAGACACGCTCCGTCGCCTCCAGCCTCTCTCTTCTGTCCGTTTCCGTATTCCTCAACGCCGCCACCGCCGCCGCCGCCGCCGCCGCCACCGCCGCCGCTGGCAGTGACCGGTTCTGGTATAACGCGACGCAGCCTACCGACCGCCGCGCCGGACCTGACCGCCCGACAGTCATAAAGTCGCTCACGCCGCGGGAGCTACCGGTCAAACGGGAACGCGGGTCGGCTCGCGACAGTGACCCATTTATCGGCCGCATAGCGACCCGACTCGACGCGACCGGTCACCGGTGCCCGCCCGGTCATCGGTGCTCGGCGGGTCGGTGATACTCGGTGGGTTCTCGGTATTCGGTTCTTGGTGAGACAAGAATCTTGGGTGAGACATCGGTCATCGGCCAGTTATGGGTACTCTCTCGGTCATTGGTCCTCACTCGGTTATTAGTCCCCACTCAGTCATTGGTCCTCACTCGGCCGTCATTGGTCCTCACTCGGTCATTGGTCCCCATTCGGTCATTGGTCATCGTTAGGTGATCGGTCCTAGGTCGGTTCTCGGTGCGCCGTCGGACTTCGTCCGGTCACCGGTCCTCACCGCTCGGCCGCTGGGATAAATAACGATGGTCGGCATTTGCCGCCGCTCCAGCCTCACATCCATTGACTGAATGAGGTGATGACATGCCTCCCTAGCCACACAGGCCTGCTGAATGGGCGAATCAGGGACGATAGGGCCCTCACTGGGCAGGTCCGCGTCCAATTGCCCTGCTCCAATGGCACCTCCGCGAGAGAAAGTGGTGCGGGGTCGCGGAAGTCACACAAATATGTCGCTTCTGAGCTACGATCGCGCCGCTGTTAGACACAACAGGCGCCGCAAGTGCCACAATCGCCGCGGGCGCCGGGAACGAGAGAGAAATGGGAACGGCTCCGGAGATACGCGGAGGTGTTGGGAGGGCACAGGCAGGGAGCCCCGGCGGCGCGGCGGTTGACTTGTGAGGTGAGTTGGCGGCTGGGTGAGGTGCGGTGGGTGCTTACGCCACCGGCGGGTGAGTGGTGGTGCGTTGGAACTGCGTTGGTCTTTCATGGCTGTTACGGGAGGAGATATATGCGGGGATATTTCACGCACGCATTGAGCGACATCGCGTCTTTTCTGGTGAGGTGAAAGGTGGAGCCATGGGCGGGCCGCGGAGGAAGACGGAGTGGTGATTAAGGAGGCGGCGCGCTAAGAAAATAACGCCTGACTAATCCCTGTGCATGGTCATTTAAACACGGAGAAGTGAGCTACTCGGGACTATAAAGATTCCAAGAATGTCCGCGCATGACCCAAGTCGAATTCTTTAATAATTACAAAAAAGAGAACGAAATGGAAATGTGGGCGGATAGAAACGTAAAAGAAAACGAAAGAATAACTCCAGAAGGAGGTCAGGTCAAAGCGAATGAAACCGAATCGGAAGTGTTCGAACTCCTCAAGCCTGGGAAATAGACCATCGAACTGGACAGTAGAAGGTGTACAGCACGAACCAGTCCTGTTTTCGTCATCATCCCGACGGTTGGCCGTCGTTTGGACGCCAGCTGGCACGGCGCGTGCGACAGGCGTGTGGTGAACAACCCAAACGGCCACTTTCACGGCACGTGGCGTGCTCGCCTGTCACGGGTTCGCGCCGGTGACGGTCGGGGGAGTGTCGGACCGCCTGTCACACCGCTGGTCTGTTCCGTCAGGGAGGCGGGCGGCGTCGTCTGACCCGTCACACCGCTGCCACACGGCTGGTCTGACCCGCCAGGGAGACGGGCGGCCAGCCGGGCGGACCTCCTGTCAGTCCTGACCTGTCCCGAGACGGGGCCTCCGACCCCGAGCCTGCCCCGCCGAGGGCGGACCTGCACGGCCGTCACTCTCCGCAGCCCGCCATGCGGGCAGATCGTGTCGACAGGCGAGACGGCCGACTGATGCGGACACACACCGAGCTTCATTACCGTGCGGAGTCCGCGCAGTGTCCGCGCGGAGTCCGGGCGGCCAGCAGAGGTGTTTATGGCCGACACCTTGCCGCGTGATCGCGATACGAGAGCGACTCGCGTGAGGCGACGAACGCAGCGCACGTCCGCACAGGTGCGCCACATCTGCCCGAGAGGCAGGTCAGCAGCGCGCGGTGCTCCACATACTCATTCCCATATCTCGCGCAGTGACACATTCTGGAGCCAGGACTGCCGGTGCTCATTGTCATATCTCGCCAGCGGACCATTATTGGAAGACGGGAACACCGATCCTCATTCACATATGCATCTCGCGCTGTGCCACGTTATTGGAAGTCTGGACTATCGGTGCCTATTCCCATATCTTGCGCGGCGACACATTTTTGGAGATTTGAACTACCGGTATGACTGGGACAGGGGGGATGCAACCGTTATGGGATATTTAATATTTAAGCCGAGATAGCGGACGGAGGAACGGGTCAGAGAACGATGAACTGTTCTGCTTGTTCATAAGCTCCATTTGCAAGGCATTATAACAGATTTTCTGGCTCAGAGAGTGACGTTGGAGCAATGAACTTTGTCGGAGCAGGGCAAATTGTACAGTTATGGGATTAAAACAGAAAGTGGTGACTTGTAAAACGTGTGGAAACATGAAGTTTCTGTCTTCGCTGTATTCAAAATCAAGTTAAATGGAATAACAAACGGTTTTAGCTGAAGTCAGAAAGCGAGCGCCGAACAATGAACCCTTTTGGCATTTCCGGGGCTGGACCGATGCAGCTCGTGCGGAAGACTCGAGCTCATCTGAAGGCTATATCAAGTCATCGACAAATCGTTGGACAACTTCAAAGATGAATTAAATTAACGCCTGTTTACCAGTTGTCGATCACCTTTACCATCAAGGCAACGATACGTAGAGTAGTTCGTGAAGAATATAAACATATTTCGCAATGTGTTAATTCTACACGGCAGAAACTCTATACTCGGTTCAAGGACCCAGGTGAGTGTGAACCGGCTCCTGAACCACTCCCTCCCTCTCTCTCGCGCCGCCAAGTGTCCGCTGCCTGAGGCCGGGTCGTCCCGCCACCACAAAACGTATTACCTTGATGGGCCACGAGCGGACCGTCCAGAGGTCGTGTCACCATTCATTAGGCCGACCGTAGCACTGTTGACCTCTGACCCCGTAATGCGACACCGGGTAGGGGGAAGGGACGGCGACCTCGCAATGACGCAGGTCGGGGTGGAGGCATTTGGGTCCCGACACCGGCACCAGCACCGCCATCACAGGCGCACCGTATAAAGGTGACAGGCATCACAAAAAAGCAGTCCTATGACGAACATCACGAAGAAGGGAGGCCAGAAATGTAATGAGTTGGGATTCTCCACAGACGGACAGGTTGAAACGAGGACGTCTGGCGACAGGTGAGAGTGGACAGTGAGTCAAGCACATGGGTGGTGGATCAGAATGGAAATTGATTGCCTCTGTCACCCACTCCTGTATTCCCCATTGCTTAATGACAAAACTTGTATCGCCTGGGAGAATGTTGTCGGCCTCGTAAATCGCGTCACACGAGTTCTCGGCGAAAACCCTGACATTGACCGAATCGCGGTGATGTGAGAGGGCTTATCATTCGCTTAATATGGATGACGCGATTCTAAATGGCAAGGTAAATGGCTGTGTTGTATTTACACAGATAGAACGAGACGGGTAAGCAGCTGAGAGTGAAAGAACCGGGAGCGAATGATAGTTAAAAAGATATTATGCATTACTAACACTCACAAACGACTTTGATAGCTGAGCCAGACGTGATTCTCGCTGTCAACTTTTTATTGGAAAGGCATTCAGAAAGCCCGGGACCTCAAACAATTAAGTTTAAAATTATATACTCTTATATGATATTGACATTCCTACGAGACCGCAATATGCACTCCATATAAGCATATGCGCAATGTACTCGTATATGCCTGGTAATTCGCTCGAAATCGTACCAAGAACAGACCCTGAGTAGGCAAGAGCAAGGGACGGGTACACGGATCCCTCATTTCTGAGTCCAAACATCCGTGACCATTCGAATATCATGTCTCATTCGGTGCTTCCGGACCATTTAAGGCCATCCACAGGCCACATCCTTTACAAGTAAAGCCCTTTCGAAGGTCTCGGCTTGCTCTGCGGACCAATTTCCATCGGCTGACGATGACCTTGGTTTCGCAGACGGCACTCTCTGCACGTTAAGTAGTCATTGGCCGCCTAAGATTAGCGTTAGTGCGGCGCCGGTGCCTTTTCCCCCACCATCTAAACCGTGAGGCTGGAATGAACCTTACGTGTACAGGAGCCACTAATCAATAACTCAAGACAGAAAAAGGCAAAGAGGATCGAGCCATGTTCTGAACGACCTTCGAAGCCCGATCCGATGAAGACGACGGAGTAGGTTTAAGACTTTTATGGTAGAAGCAATTCCCGTGTAAAGAATGGTTTTCTACGTATGCTTGACGGCATCTTTCAATGATGAGTTTACGTAAAGGCTAATATTTAATGAACCGGGACCGAGAAAGACGACTAATACTTTCGATTCGCGTGGCGCAGACTTTATCTTTCCAGGCACGCAAACTTGAATTCATCCCCTCTTCAAAGCGTTTTAAGAGACGTGTTCTACTAAACCGTCGCTCTTAATTCGGACTCGTAGCTATCGTTTAACCCTCATAAAACGCACCATCAAACCCTGCGGCGCCCAAATAATTGGAGCTGGGAAGCAAAAACAAAACGGGCCGGCTTGTCGGCGGTTTTCCACCAATTAAGCGCCATTTGGTGTTTGGATGAGAACAGCGCCCGGCAAGCCGGGTTCAAACACCGGCACAGTGCCACGCCTTTAACCTTTTTACCGCGGCGGCGGTGCGGTTGGGGCGCGGTGGTGAAAAGGTGAGACCCTCCCATCGATCGGGCTGGCGGTGGTCTCAGAATACCGCAGCAATCGGAGGATGGTGGTGTGTGAACTGGGATTACCTCAGTGACCGAATGATGGCCAACGTAAACCCGCAGCTTGCTCAATTGTCGTGCTTCTGACAGTATTCACTCCGGTTTACTGCTAGCTCGCAGTTTGTGGCCGTGGTTGGTATATTTTATAGTTAAGGCGCTATTTAGCGATACCTTATGTAACGGAAAACACTCCAAAGCACAATTACTTCGTTATACCGAAAAACAGACCACAGTTAAACTCGCATGAACAATGGCATCGTGTGGTGAGTGCTGAGAGTTGTCATAAAATGCGTCGAAAGGTTTCGCAAGCAAAGGAGAGGAAAATTGTGCTAAGTGATTTCCTGAATCAACTGAACCGCAAAATATTTTCTTTCCGCCATTGACTCGGCGATGTCCACTTTTTTCTGGTTCCCCCTGCTGAGTGTGCTGTAATTTGATTAATTGTAAATGAACGCAAACAAATGCATATGCTAATCTACTGATCGTGCTAAAAGCTTATGTGAAGTAATTTTGGGTCACCCATGTTGCCTAAGAGCCATTTATACTGTCGCGTTTATTTACAAGGTTGCGATCTAACATTTACTATGCAAAGGGGAGTGGCAACGCGCGGTTTTGCATACACATGAGATAAGAGCGCATGGAGAACTTTTACTATCGTGATAAGCTTGTTTCAGAATGAGCGGGGCGTCGACCAAATTGAGTTTCGAAATAGCTAAAATTGTTATGCAGCTTATATTACTGGTAATGCAATTTGCATATAAATGACCTTACTATGTGTATTGCGGTCACCAACCTTCTTTTTCACATACTTAGCAGATGCCTAACTACTTCACGGCTTCACACTCTCATAAAATATACTTCGTACTTCAAATACTTCTGATAAACCTTCCCTGGCCGACATTTATGCTTAAATTTAAGGGGTTTTGTAGGGTTCGAAAGCTAAAAACACGAGGTGACGTCACAAATAAATTAATGGTCGCTTGAACTTCTGCTACGATACGTATGTCTTGGTGTTCGATTTAGTCCATTACTTCCGAAAAATAATATTTATTTATGGGGATGACAAATGCAATAAAGAAGGTTTTTTTAAAATATTGGTATGAGTGAAAGAATGTGCCAGTATGTTAAATTATCAAATACAAAATATCCATCGTAATTTTGTATTCTCTCGATCCCAATCTGCTTTCAAATATCAACAAGTGACGAAGTGATGAACCCTAATTCTTAAATGTCTGTTTCAGACCAGTACAATCAACAGAACAATGGAGGCTCTATGCCTGCAGGCAAAGTGCGACAAAGGCACAGCATCAAAGACCATTCATGCTAAGTCAGGTCACGCCAAGTGTAAGTCTCTTCAATATGCTCGACGTATTGAACAGTGCAATTCACATTTCGACGACAAAGTGTGAACCGCCTGTTCTGGTGCGCCATATCCTCGCACACCATTTGAAGATCACAATAGGTTTGCAGGAAGAATCAAACGGATTAATCAGGTCATCAGACGTTTGATCAATAGAGGCCGGCCTCGGGGCCACCCGTGGCCGAGAGTTGAGCCCCGAGAACGGCACCGCTTGTAAACAGGGTGATCAGATCACCGGCGCTGATTAGGCGGCATCCTCAATCAGCTCTGTTTGTGAGTTTTAGGTATCATGGCACGTGCATGAAAGAGGAGCATGCGCATGCACACGTGTCCGCACACGTGCCTATTTTTATCTACCAAAATTGGTTGTTTATTGAATTGAAAAATATATATTGATATCAACACGCGTAACAATTAGACCGGGATATGCAACGAAATACCTTACCAAATGTGTGTACATCATAAAAGGAAAACAATATCATGCAGCGCTCATCAAACTGGTGCTTTTTTAAAATGTGTATGAAGCCAACCAAGCTGGAGCAGACAACACCCGCTATATATAAATACATATATACGGTCTACCGACTTAAACATAAATGACATCTCACTTAAGAACCTATAAACAATGGTGCATTACAAAATGTATAACTTTCATCTGCAACAATAAGCAACATGTTCTGCCATTGGACCATACTAACACCACCAGCTGACATGGACTAACCTGAAGGCAGTTCTCCGGCGCCCTCGCTCTACCTCAGATCACCTATCCCACGTGTGCGCGTGCCTTCTTCCCACAACACTGCGGCATCTCGCGAGCTCACCAAACCGACCGCGGGCCTGCTGCACAGGCCACTGGCACGTCGCCGCGCGGTGAGAGTCGTTCGAACGGGTCGCCGGCGCCCGGCTCAGTGGGGCACGTGAGCCAAACGCTGGGCCGCGAGCGCCGACCGCCGACCGGACATCTACCGGCCGGAGACGGAACTAGTGGGTGGACGGAGAAGAGGGCGCTGCGGTCGGAGGCAGAAGGCGATGTAGTGTGAAGCTCGGCGTAATGGATGTAGTCGAGGGCACAGCCACGAAGAACAGCAGCTTCATGCACTTTCATTGGCTTTCAGAGCGTGGGCTCCGTCACAGGGAGGGGAGAGCCGGAAGGGACGTGCTTCCTTCAACTTCTAAGTTTTTTTATTACGCCTTTGGGCGTTGCATGGAAAGAATTTACTTCACAAGACCTCCTTTCCCCCCCAACTTTCGGAGCGTGGCGGAACCCTTGTCTTAAAGACGTGCATACAGAGTTAATAGCTTGAGGAATGGTGGAAGAGGGCTGAGGTAAATAATCAATATCGACGAGTCATTCTCCATTGTAATTAAAACAACTGAAGACGGCTTAGACAGCCCATTTCACGCCATGCCTTTGCGATTGCATTTGACAAGGAAGTGAGCTCACAAGAACAACCGTTCGAAGTTCAGTATATCTGGAACATCATACGAGAGTCAAAACTGAGGTCATTAACTGACTATAGTCATCCGATGCTTCTGCCAAAGGTAATCGCGGGCATCCATTAGACATGCTATTATTTATTCCTCTCGGAAACAGTACTTTCATAAATATCGTATCTATGTATCACAGCCACCAGATACTATCAGCCGCCAACCGGGCAGATGCAGCAAGCGAAACAACTGAGATATTGACATACAACCAAAACCGTCCACATCGAGTCTGCTTTGATGATGCCATGTCCTGTGTAATTGTGTATATGTGCACATCGAACGATTAAGTTTCTGATTGTATCTGGGATCCCAGTGTATCGGGTTAGTTCTAGGCGGTGTCTGCTCTGTGCCGTCACTGATGTCACTGAACTCGTTCCCGAATTCGAGCGGCGCGTCCGGGCTAAAACAGGGGCGGCGGGACGGGAAGGACGGTGCATGGAAACGTGAAACATTTTGCGTGCCGTTTTCGCTTAAGTATATACATTTTGCATGGATCAAAATATTTTACCAAACAATTAATATCCTTTTTAAGAAAAAGAGACATACAACTCGCTGAACCAACGTTCTGATTGTGATTTCTCGGAAGCCCACACTTCCTTGTTGCTCCTTTTTGCTCGGCTTTGTGTCCCGGTGATTACCGATCACGGACCGATTTATTAGCCCATAGGTCACACACAATTAGCCCATCAGCCCAATTCTGACGGCCGAGCGTGCCCGACAGCTGTACTTATCCTAATGGCGACGCATCTCAATTACACGCCATCTTAATCAAGGCCGCCCACGCGTAAATACCACCGCCGAGGCCCGACGTCCGCCTGACGGTCTGATGAAGACAATGCCTCCCCGGTGGAGATTCGCACACCCTGTCCGGGTCAAGGTCACCGCAGCCACTCTGACGTCCGCTCGGAGACGTCTGGGGACGGTTATGACGCCAGAGGCGCGTCACCTGCACTGGCGGTGACGCGCAGTCTCCCCCTCGCCCTGCCCTCCTGGGAAACCGCCGCGACTGGGGTCATGAGGTCAGCCTGCGGCGAACCGGAAGTCACACACTTGCCGACAAACTTGGCGCGCTCGCTGCACCTGGTGGCGCGAACGGAGGAGCTCAGTGGGCCTCCACTTCCGAGAAAATGTCCGGCCTGGGGTGTGAGGGAGAAACTGAGTGGTCTCGGACGTGGTATCGTTGGTTTCATCATGTGGTTTTACGGGTGGGTGCGTTATGATGTGACTGTGGTAGCGGCAAATGAAAACTTTCCGACCAAGTCCGGAGATGTTCCCTAATTAACAGTTTATCTACAACCACAGTTGAATGGGTTCAAGCCGCATAATGCCATTAAAGAACGTCAAAACAACGAAAGTGTGACAGCGACTTAATGCAAAAGTGTGGTCACGATTTTTTTGCAAGAATGAAAGCCAAACTTTCCCATGTCCAAGCTAATATGTTATGCATGTTGCGTTTAATAAGAATTTGTGTCGATAAGCTCGTTGGTCTTCCAAAATAGCTCCGATCTCTTTTCTTTGACCCGCCACTGACAAGGGAGACGGCAATTTTCCCTGTTGATCATTCGTGATCGCTCTAAAACGAACAGAGCTATCAAATGTGAAACTGTCGGTATACCTTCTCGTACATCAATTTTTCATCGTCTGTATAAAAGTGATCCGATTTCCTCCGATTTCGTTGAGATAAAGAAAAGTTAGTGACTCACTAAAAGTGATGTCACTATTAGTGAGCATTAGTGACATGTATAGTATTAGTGACCTGCCGTCGATGTCCCGTAGGCATTTGATTTGCATCACGGATCACCACACGCAATTTTCGGCCGAAAAGAATTTAATGTCTGAAAGTTTGTAAAAAAATACAGGTTTACCCCCGCCAATGCCGTGTTAAATCCACCAGCAGTTTTGAAGACGTCATCATGCACGGGTGGAGTTTCCTATATAGTTGGTGGGGCAGCCGCCCCACCAACTCTGAGTTTTGCCCCACCAACTTTTTGCTTTGCCCCACCAAGTTTTGTCAGATTTAAAGGTTTTTCGGCTTTTAAACGACCAGCGTCTGAAAAAGCAAAGCATTAGGCACCTACTATCTGAAAAAGCAAAGCACCTACTATCAAACTTGAAGGTTCGCTGGCGGTAGAATCTTAATTGTCAACTTAGCTGTGCAACACAATCAGCCCCACCAACTTTTGCCCCATCATGTCTATCAAAGACACTTGGAAAACTTACAGCGCGGAACTTCTCTTTCCTCTTCCTCATACTCCATCCCGAAGTCTCTCTCATCGGACTGTGCATTTCTGCCAGCCGTGCAGACTTGATACATGCGAGTATCTGACCAATCACCTCTCCCGAGTCGACCCGTCCCTATAGTCGGCCCACTCCACTGCACAGCGGCGAGTCTGCGGTCAAGTCCAGTGCTCTCAGCACCAGCCGCACTCGGCATTGCCAAGCACCACGACCGCCAGCGAGGCCGGCCACTCACGGGGCGAGGTAATGACATTGGCCTGTTGGGCCATCTGGTCAGCCGTCCAACTGAAGCCTGACGTTGGGAACGGCACTTGGCGGGAGACTCACGGTGTCGGAGTGTGACACTTTCTCCGAGTGCCGTTTAACGCAGTAAAGCGCAGTTAGGGAGGTAAGTAATGAGAGAATGGATGGACGGACGAGTGTGCTGCGTGAAATGAATTCGGGTGGTTCTTTATGTGAGCGCTTCCTTTCTATAGCGAGAACTATGATGTACAAATCCTACAGATCTAAACTTCATTGAAGCTCAATAGCAAAATGGAAGGAAGAATGAAGCAATCAATAGAATATCAATGAATACAATATATTGAGAAAACCACATATTGATATTGATAGTAGAAATTTAGGGAAGTGACACATACCTTCGCAGTACCGTATTTGCTCAGCCAAAGGCATGAGGGCCACGCTTGAAGTATAAGCGTCCATTACGTACTTACCGCTGTTCAATGGAACGACCCGCCTGTCTTATATATGTCTGCTTCAATAATTTATAGTGCAGCGATGCCTCATGCTATAGTATGGCTTCTGATGTCTTGATGATAATCATTGCAAAGCTTTTTCTATCTAGCGTCCCTAATAAAATCGGCAGGATGTACCGCAACTGTTCGGTGATGTGCGGCACAACCTACCAGTAATTGATATGCGTCTAACACCAAAACAGATGCAGTTTCCAGACGCATCATATACCAGCGTCGGGCCTGGAAACATGCCTACTGTACCGCCATCACCTAAGCTTTGCGGCACAGTATACCATATTCTATTTTTTAAGTAACTAGCACCAGTTCCAGTCTCCGATTATATAATACTCGCATGTATATATAGGTGGATTTTCCGGAAAATCACATACCCAAGCCCACCCGAAACCAAAGCATGGGATCCCAAAACCCACCTAAGCCCAACGTTGCATGACAAATACCCCAAAACAACAAAAAAAAAAACAATCTAATGAAATAACGCCAAATAACTTTTTAAATTGCTTCCGTTTATCTGTGCTTGTATTTTTATTCGCAACGCTCATCGCCGACCTTTACGATGGGAAAATACAATTTAAGGCCTTGAGAAGAAACTGACTTTCTTGTAATAAAAAATAAAACCACTGGTCACGTGCAGCACAATGCACAGCGGAAGGTATGAAGGTATGTATGTGCCTACTATTCACACTCCAGTTACGGAGAGCTCTGAAAGCTGACAAAGCGGAGCGAACTGGAGTGGACACCAATATATTTAGGCTATACCCATCCAAAGCCAAAAAATGTTTTGGATGGTCTTGGGTTCCCGAAATCCACCTCGACTCGCATATAGTGACCGGTTCACTTTATAAATGCATTATGATACAATGTTAACGAGCATTGTATATAAACAAATGGGTATTGGGGCAGCACCTGTATGGCTGTATATCTGCAACGTTGCACAATGTGGGCTTACACTATACATACACGAGAAGCCCGAGCTCGCGAGTAAGCTTATTCGCATAAGCGGCTCTCGAAGGGACACGGGGCAATGCCTTCCCTCCACAAACCAACTGGAATCCGCACAAAATTGACTTGGTTCCCGATATAGACAGAAATGGCAAAACTTAGGAACAAAAAATATGTTACCCCTATTTCCAGCAGGCGTCCATAATTACGTTAGCCTGCGAAAAGGGGTGCAGTTTCTGCACCCCAAAGATCTCGAAATCTACTAGACCGATTTTGACAACAGACACATTCGATGCACCATGACGATGTCTTCCTCTAAAGATGAAATATCTTTTATCCAAAACAGAGTCGTTTTATTGGTTTATTGGTTTGGATTGGTTTATTGGTTTTTGTATTTGTTTCTTCAAAATTTGGTTTTATTCAAAATTGGTAAATTTAGGAATTCCTGGAAGGTCATCGTGATCATGTTTTTCGATCGATTTGTATGAAAAACTGCTTACAGCTCAAACATATAGGACTATCACACCAAAACATGAAATTGGAAAGTGAAAAATCATAAGCACATTCAGGGAATAAAACAAAGGATATTTAGAAGATTTCCGGGTTTTTATAGGGATTTTTACGTCGTAATGTTTGTTTGTTTGTTTGTTTGACACAATCTGACGTTATATCTTGCTGAAATTGCTAAAAATGTTGACATTCATTGCTTATGTTGAATTTGGCATTGCGCGTAGTCGGATCCAGGTAGGCAAATTGGGGAAGGAGCACCTCAAGCCAGCGCTAGTGGATATCACCGTTCATTCATGGGCGGTGCCACCGTGGGGGCAGTGGGGGCAGACTGCCCCCACTGAGATGGGACAGTGGGGGCAAAACTATGTTTTTGCCCCCCACAGAAATTTCGTCAGATAGCAAACAAGTCTAAGGTCGAAAATAGTCCCAATATCGGGAACTTCAAGAGAGATACCTTTTACCGATTGAAGCATTTTCGGACTATTGTCCTCGGCTTGTGTGTTTGATATTATACAACGTTTCGGCCAGTTGCCTTTCCGGCCGTCTTCAAGTGTTCGATGATTTTTTCGAATGAAGGTACTTACGTTGATTGGTCCTTAGAAGGACCTGAAGTGCTATGGTCGGTCGCTATTTTCTTTTGAATCTTTCGTAATTTGCTCCTCGAATTCCGCCTCGAGTGTCGGAGAGGCAACTGGCCAGAACATTGTATAATATTAAAGACAAGACCAGGACAATAGTACCAAAAATATTTCCATCGGTAATACTATTACCTTGTTTCAAACCTTCCGCAAAACAGTAGATATTTTATTGATAAAAGTAATTGTTAGTTAACGGTAGAAATAGACGTGTAGATAGAGAAATAAAACTTATCTGAGGCCAGCTTTGTCAACAAAAAACTGACGGCTGCGGCTCTTTCCCCGAAAAACTGAGAGTGCGCTTCGCCAACGCACGCCAGAAAAATAATCGCCAACCCAAAAAATAATTGACAAATTTACTGACGGCGAGTTTTACCAACAGCCAATGCGACAAAAGCGGTAACCGTGGTAGTGGTTATTTTTTGTTGGTGAAACTCGACTTGTGTCGGCGATTGTTTTTAGCGGTGATTCTGTAGAAAGCAATTTTGGGGGGGTAAAACTGACCTTGAAATGATCTGGTCCATATTAAAAATATGAAAAAGCATGACTAAAGATGTTCTTGGTCACAAATGCACCTCAGAATACTCGTATTATATAAGAGTCGGGGTGTTAGATCGCATCCAGATTGTGCCTTTCCAACTTTGGCGAGAAGCTGGTTAAAAGAGGTACTTGATTTGATCGAGGAAGTGGGTCAGATCCGGGCAGAAATCTGCTTTAAAATTTTGCTAGTACTTTTGGGGATTTTTGTCCCAGCCGAGTCCCCTCAACTTCTTTGGAGAAGCTGCCACTGCCACCTCTTTGTAAAGGTACTAGGTATTATGAACATTAACAGGGGTGGCGCAAGAGAGTGCGGTCCAGGCAGGGGCCGGTGTAAGGGGTAAAGAGTATTGTATTACCCCCACCCCTACCCCATCATCCACCGTACTTTTGTTGAGGTCCGTACAATAGACGCATTTTAATCTATGTTTTTCTCAAATTTTGTAATTTTTACCACTTTTTACCTGATAATAAAAAATCAAGTGACTGAAATCCGAGGGGAATTTGTATTCGGGGGTATAAGTAAGTGCGCCTCAGTGCTGGGAGGCACGAAAGCTCTGCCCCCCACTAGGCAAAATCCGTGGCGCCGCCCCTGAACTAAGGAAGTGGTGGGTGAAAATGCTCAGGAGGATGAACATTGACCATGTTGCAATAGTCACTTATGCTCAAAGTGTGTTTACGTGAAATTGTATGCATGTACAACTCTTCAGCTTAGATGAGATGCTTATTTTCTTGTTCTAATCATATGTAACCTTTTAAAGGTAGTATGTCTACTCACATTGGTCATTTGGAGTTATGGTCACAGGATTGTAGAACAGATTTTTCTGAATGAAGCCATACTTGCATTTATCCAGTACAATCCTAGTTGCTGAGATATTCCGTTTACCCCAGCATAGGTATGGAATACAAAAGTTAGCGGTTTTACCCCAGCCTGCTT
>JARFNZ010140064.1:0-10573 GCA_031763405.1 Balanus nubilus
TCTGTGTCTGTGTCTGTGTCTGTGTCTGTGTCTGTGTCTGTGTCTGTGTCTGTGTGCCCGTGTGTATGTGTACGTGACAGTGTGCCCGTGTGTGTGTGTGTGTGTGTGTACGTGACAGTGTGCCCGTGACAGTGTGCCCGTGTGGCTGTATGTGTATGGGTGTGTTTGTGGCAGGATTGCCCGAAGAGGGACAATGCTCCGGTTCCGTCTCCTTGCGTTTATCGACCACGCCTTTATTGTCAGCGATTATATTGCAGCCGCGTCGGTGGTTCTGGTAGCCATGGTGCTGGTGGTGGGAACGGTGGCGATGGCGATGGCGATGCCGGGGCGATGGCGATGGCGATGGCGATGGCGATGGCGATGGCGATGGCAGCGGTGGTGTCGGCTGCGGCCCAAGAACTAACACTGTACCAACAAAAACAACCAGCCCGTCCCTAATGCCGCCACTGGGATAGTCTTCCGACCCCCCGCCCACGCCGCGCCTCCCTGGACAGCAATTTATCCTCCCTAGAGGGAGGGTAGCACAGGGGCCGGTATTAGCTGGCTCATTGCGTCTGCTGTGGGCGGCGGGGGCGGCGGCGGCGGCGGCGGGGCCCCCGCCCACCTTCGCCGTCGCCGACACGGGCAGGATTACTGTCGACTTCGACAGGGAGAGGGCGGGAACGGAGGTGTAGGGGGGGAAGGAGGGAGGGGAGTCGACGGAGAGGGGAGGGGAGTCGACGGGGAGGGGGAGGGGAGTCGACGGGGAGGGGGAGGGGAATCGACGCGGAAGTGACGTGTTCCAGATACAGGCCCTGGAGCCCTGGGTCGTCGTCGGCGTCGGTCGTCGGCGTCATCGGCGTCTAGACGCCAGATGTGCTGCCGGCTATTTTCGGCCTTGTAGAGTGGTGTGGTGTGATGAAGGTGCCCCGGTACTGGATGCTGTGGGTTTGTTGACCACTGGGCAGATGAGCCTCTGGACATGCAGCTTACTAGGTCAGACGTACGGCCGACAGGGTGTGGTCGGCCATGCTATGTCTCTGTTTGACGTATGATTTTCGCCGCGCGTCCAAGGCCAATCAGCGCAACTGATGACCGAGTCAGCTGTCATACTCTATCCTGGTCTATCATACCAGTAAGACGCCGTGGTCGGCGATTAGCGAGCGAGCGCGCTCTTAGTAAATGTAAAACGGGGTTCGCCTCTATAGTGAAATCGCCAATCAGGGGTGCATTCTGGACGTAGCATGCTTCTGAGTAAAATCACTGGAAAATGCTTGATAGCTATTGAAAGCATTGCCGGCGCGATTTACACCGACTATTGAACACAATCGGCTCAGCCGTCTCCAGATAAAGAAAATGGGTGTGCACGTGCGCGCGCGTGCAGAAGCAGATGCACCAACCCCTGACTTGTGTAAACCTCGTGGTTAATGGATCCCACAAATTTGAACACAATCGGCCAACCCATTCCCGAGATATATACAAAACGGCATTGTGCACGCGCGCACGTGCACATGCACCTTAACCCTTTTTGTCCTCGGGGCACTGCTTGTGCCTGGGCGCGGACCGCCAGTTCTTTAAAAAAACATTGGGAAACGTCGCAATGCAGCTCTATGACATCCGCGATATTCCCGTGATATTTTCGCGACATTTCTGACATCCTTGTGACATCTCCTTAGCATCCCTATGTCAACTCCGCATCTTCCCTATGACATTCTCCTTAATATTCCTATGCCATCCACGCAACAACCCTATGACATCCCCTTAACATCCCTATGACATCCCCTTAGCATCCTTATGTCATCCCCGCAATATGTCGTTACATACTGGCCGCCATATCACAACCTTGGGGCGACGCCCCAAAGCCCCAATAATTATCATGAATAGTGATATAATATATATTTGCCACCGCACTGGCATGCTGGCCATTTGTATTACTGCTGGTAATTGTACGATGTATGGCCTGATCGTGATCTTGGCAGGCTGCCGGTATGCGGCAGTTTGAGACCTCACCAAATCCGCCCGGTGACCCCCCCCCCCCCCCCCCTCTTGTCGCGGCAGGTCCGTCGGTGCTGGAGATCATCAACTCGCTGCTGAGCCACCTGCGCCAGTCGGTGACGGTCGACCGCAGCACCGGCTCCCACAAGGGCACCAACGACGAGCGACACTATCAGGAGGCGCTCATCAACGCCCTCGGCGAGTTTGCCAATAACCTACCCGGTGGGTGGCAGACGCCGGCGGCAAACGCCGAGTGGCGTGGGGCGGCGAGTGAGGTGTGGGGACGGTGGGGGGAGGGGGGGGGGGGTGCTTTGATGGATGCTGATGGGATGTTTGTGGGTGGTTATGGTCTGTGATGAGGCGAGGAGAGATGTTCACATTTTGCCAAGATGTCGTCTGAGATGAAGAAGCCAAGGGGCGGATGTGACGGGTCTTATGTACGAATCGCCTTCGGCCGGCTGGTGTTGTCACGTTTTCTTGTTACTCAGCTGTAAGTGGCGTGTCGAAACTCCAAGCAAACTAAACACTCATACAGTCGCCCACACCGCAACCAGCCGGATAAAACTCACCCATACTCTTCCTGTTAGTAGTGGCGATGCTGGTATTACCTGTAGGTATTATCAGACGTTATGAGCCCTGATGGACCTGTATCGACCTCGCGGCAGATTACCAGAAGATCGAAATCATGATGTTCATCATGGGCAAGGTGCCGCAGTACCCTGGGGACCGGGACCGGCAGGAAGCCGACTCCGAAGGCGAGGTGCTGCTACAGAACATGCTGCTCAGGAGCTTACTCAAGGTAATGACGCGCAGAACATGCTGTAGAGCATGATGATACGGAGCCTGCTCAAGGTAATGGTGCGCAGAACATGCTACAGAACATAATGTTCAGAAGCCTGCGCAAGGTAATGTCTCGCACAACATTCTGCAGAACATGTTCAGGAGCCTGCCCACAGTAACAACATTGGTGATAACTCATAGAACATGTGACAGGACATGATTGCGAGGAGTCTGCTCGAAGCAACAACGTTCCTGAGCCTACGGAGGGAACTGCCGGCCGAAACATGGAACAAAACGCCACACTCAGGCTCCTGATGTAGGTGGTGACGTCAAACACCCAGTGAGTGATGGAGTTACGTCGTTAGGTGCTGCTCTGTGGAGAGTCGCTAGCTGAATAGCGGTCTGTTTTGTTATGTCGTCTTGCTTTACCACATGGCTGTAGTATCTCTAGTGGGCGGAAGCGTTGAAATCCGAACCAAATCAATCGGAAGGGATGAAGGTGAAGACATGCCGTCTAGATTACGTGTCTAAACTGACGTGAACTGCGATCTCAAACACTATAGGTTCATTGCTTTGAATGGCACTTGAAGTAAACGTGCCGCACCCGTCACCACCATACAACATCTCATCGCACCGCAGACCTTCCATTTCCTCTCATTACCCACCAGGCCCTCCGCCAGAATCGATACATCCATCCCGACAAGAGGCCTACGTAAATGGAGGAGACACTCGGACACTCTCGTTATGTCTGAGAACTCTAGTCCCGGGGATTGCTGATATTGCTTTCCGGGGTTACCTGAATCATCGTCCGCACGCTCGCCGGTCGGCAAGGAAGTAAGCTGGCGAACAAGCAAGTTTGTATGCTCCATCACGCACACAACGCTCGCTCATCGCCCCTGTGCCCACACCCATACACCCACTCAGTAGTGCTAATTTACCCACAGTCCATTTACCAACACCCACACACCCACCCAGTAGTGCTAATACACCCACAGTGCTTGCACACGCACCCATACGCCAGTGCTGATACACCCACAGTGCATGTACCCAAACCCACACACCCTCTCAGCAGTGCTAATACATCCAGTCCTTACACCCACGCACCTACGCAGCCTCGCACAGCGAAGACACCTGTGTGCGTCAAACCCGAACGCCTCGCTCCCATCCTGAGTTAAATAAATCCCATCGATCACGCGAATCCGCACGTCAACTGATCCGGCTATGTGGGGACTCGCACTACCAGTAATTGCAATCAACGGCCAATCGGGGTGCGACAGTCATTTCTTCGGTGAATGTCACCGCGCTCCGATCCCGGTGAATGTCATCGAGCTCGGCCGGCGATCCGCGCGGGATCTATGACCCAATTACCTGCGCATCCGAGGGTGTCGAGTGTGTCACCGTCCGTGACAAAGTGGTCCGGAGTTGGAGAGTGTCGGAATTAGGAGCGCGCTGGCTGGGGATGGGATGCTGGCGATGGTATATCGGGACTCGGCAAAGTGGGCGTTGGCGGTTGTACCGGTTGGCAGAGAGATTGGTTTGGGTTCGTGGCGTTACCAAAACGGTGTGTCGGAGTCGTCGAAGTGCAGTCATAGCGGTGTCGTAAAGCTGTCACAGCACCGTCGCAGCGGTGTCGCAAGACTGCCGCAGCTGTCAGAGACCTGTCACATGCCGCGCGGCTGTCACAGAGCTGTCACAAGGCTGTCACAGGGCTGCCAAAGAGCTGTCACGGAGCTGCCGCAGCCTCCACGCCGCTGTCGGCACGGCGTCGCAGCTAGGCTCGGGAAACTCGAGTAACTCGGGTAACTCGCGGTAACTCGGGTAACTCGCGGGAACTCGCGGTAACTCGGGTAACTCACGGTAACTCTGGTAACTCGGGTAACTCGCGGTAACTTGCGGGCAACTCGCGGTTACTCGCGGTAACTCGCGGTAACTCGGGTAACTCACGGTAACTCTGGTAACTCGGGCAACTCGCGGTAACTCGCAGTAACTCGTGTACCCGAGGTTTTACGGACGCCACAGACAGTCGGCACCTGAACGCCGCCTCGCCGGCCGTCCCGTGGACAGATTCTCCGTAGACAGGACATGCTGGACATGAATAGCCGGACTGGTGGCAATTGGATATAGGCGCAGCCAGCTTCCAGTGAGAATCATTAGTGGACAGTGGCTGGTTGGCAGTACAGGCAGAGGATATTGGGATTCCAGGGGGAGCTGGTCATTAAGCTGTCCGGCAATATGATGTGCATGTATCTGCCACTACATGTGGGTTACTTGATTGTTGTTTAGTTTGAGTTGAACTAGCGTTGGAATTAAATATATTGTTGTGATGGGAGGATGGAACATAAAACTACCGTTTTAACTTTCACTTATAATTTGTTATTGACGTTGCTGTGCATTACTGCATTTGACTTAGATTTGTTCACAACTAAATTATGTGTGTGTAGCGGTTTGTTTCGTTTCTTGAAATGGCAATACCTTTGGTGAATAAAATCCAAAATAAAGTCGCATATTTTTAACGGCGTGGGGTATAATATGCTGTACGGATTTGCGGTCTGACGTTCCATGCATTTCTGATACGCCTAAGCCTTACACCACAACTGGCTATTGATATAGTCAACTCCGCCGCTACTCCCCAGCCTGGTGTATATACCTCGCTAAATGCCACGCCCAACAGGGGCATTTATTAATAGTTCGCTTATATTAATAAAGCCCCAAAGGGCACAGCTCGAGTGAACTTTTTGTGCCTCTTGTGCCAGCACTTCATCTGAGTTTCCTGTGCGCGCGAGAGGCAAGGGCTGCAGTGTGGGTGTGGGCGTGGGTGTTTGTGTGTGTTCACAAACACCCACACCAACGTGCTAAGAACTCGTTATCAATCTTGTGTCCACGTACAGGCTGAGTGAAAGGAATTGTATCCATTTATATGTATTTTTTCATAGAAAAAATGACACAAAAAAACAATACACAGCATGCACCGCAACAAGGGCCTTAAATTACGTGTTCCTTTTAAAATCGAATTATAAAATGAAGTAAAGATATTGAGTTGTCAACGTACAACTTGGGTTAAAGACAGGCTGAATAAGAATTAGGTTACTTGTTCTCCTTTGGTTGTGTATAGACAGATGAAGTTTCCTTCTCAGTCTTCGTGACTGTGTCTGTTTCGGACCGAGTTGACGGGAGATTAAAAGCTGCTTCGTCGTCTGATTGCCGGTATTTATGTTCCCCAGACAGGTGACATTGCCGTTATTTATGTTCCCCAGACAGGTGACATTGCCGGTCTTTATGTGCCTCAGACAGGTGACATTGCCGGTCTTTATGTTCCCCAGACAGGTGACATTGCCGGGCTTTATGCGCCTCAGACAGGTGACATTGCCGGTCTTTATGTTCCTCAGACAGGTGACATTGCCGGTCTTTATGTGCCTCAGACAGGTGACGTTGCCGGTCTTTATGTGCCTCAGACAGGTGACATTGCCGGTCTTTATGTGCCGGACAGTTGAAGTTACAGTGTTAACTGACTGTATGTGTATCTCTCGTGTGTGATGTATCATCCCTTCGGACTTTGTGTTTGTCTGTGTGTCTGTGTGTGGTAGGTGATTACCAAGTACGCCTCTCTAACCTGTCCACCGTGTTTTTTTCAGCGTCTGAATGTATCGCTCAGTGTGTCTCGCCGTGTTCTCTGACTGTATGTCTGTCTGTGACTTGACAGGTCAGCACCAAGTACACGTCGCTGAACCTGGCCACCACGTTTCCGCTGTCGTTCCTGGACCCGCTGATGCGGATGTCGCTGGCGCCGGACCCCGAGATCCGACTGATCGTCCAGCAGATCCTGCATACGCTCATCGACCGCCGCTCCAACCTGGCCAAGCTGGACAAACCCAGGTGGGTGGCGCCCGGCTGTGGAGACGACTCTGGGTGTGTTCGTGTGGTGGTGGTGGCCCGTGCTGGTCTGAATCGTTTATTTTTTTGCGCAGCCATTGTATTATGAAAAACGAGGATGGTATTTTGCAAGGGCATTTGTTTCAACTGGATGCTGTAGATGTAACAAACTTAATGGAATTTTGGCATTGTTGATACTGACAGCTTAACCTTCAAGAAACAATGCAGTTTCGATCACGTGCATATGCATCCTAATAACGGCACACAAACCCTGTTTTGAACATCTCAGCATCGATATGGCGCCATTGTTTGGCGCTGGTCGTCCCCGTCTAACCTCTCCCGCCGACCCCTCGCTCTCTCCCCAGGCTGGACGTGACCCAGCTGGACCTGCAGCTTCACAAGTGCTCTCGTCAGGACGTAATGTTCATCAAGAGGAACGGTCCTGAGATGCTGCTCTGTCTCCTGGAGAGCCTGGAGATCGCCAACAACGCGCTGGACAACCTGGAGGCCGTGTACCGCACGCTGGCGCTGCTATGGCTGGAGGTCAACGGCCCTGACTTCCTGCCGGACGTGCTGAGGCTGACGCTGGACATGCAGGTCGGTGTGGGTCCTCTCCCGCGGAGAGACGCGCGATGAGAGAAGCGAGAGGTGGGATACGGTCTGGTTAAGTGTTTTCAAAGTATGGTTACGGTAAATGTGCTCGGTGTGGCTATGACAACTTCGCTGAACTCTGATATCCATGGTGTTCCTTTGCTCGGTATGATCCGATCACCTCCAGATCATTTCCATATTCTGAATCACTGTCTTGATATGACTTATTTTCGTTATATATGTTGCCAGTCCCGGTTTCTTTCCTGGTAACCACTTTGTGGGTTCCTTTTTGGCTGTCCTTAAAACAGGAATGTGACGCTGCCTACTTCTTTACATACTGCACCTTAATATCTTGAATTCATGTTGACCCTGAACCACTATCATATGTGTCGTCCCGTTTCAGGAGATCGCTCTGAACTCTGAGATGAGCCAAACACTGCGGATAAACCTGCACATCCTGGCCATCACGTTCGCCAACTTTGTCTCCAGCCACTCCAACGTGCCCGGCCTGTTCCAGTACGTCAGACAGGTATGTATACGGACATCAGTGGGATGGACGTTGGAGGTGTAAGTTTTATTGTACACGTGATGAGTGACTACTCGGTGCTTCTGTGTGTTCGCGGCTCTAAGGCCCGTCTGGTCTTGTGATGTCATGGCGCCCATTTTCTTCCTGCTCAGACCAGCTTCGACGTTATGTGGAGAGTTGGTTGTATAGATCCAGCTGTGGTTCCGTCGTAGTAACAGTGTGTGGACTGTTGGGTGACTTAAGCGCACGTTTTAGCGCTGTCAAAGCATCTATACCAATTGCTTAATCACAGATTTACCTACTGTTAAGCTTGGTTTACCTACTTGACCTGACCTGACCTGACCTGACCTGACCTCTCCACAGGTCGTCTCAGCCCGTCAGCTGGCGTCACCCCACCTGCTGCCGGACCTGACGGGCCACTACGACCCCAACCTGGGCCGGGAGCCGCCGGCGACCCAGCTCCTGTTGGACCAGACTCGGCTGACGGAGGTTCTCACCGCGCACGGCCTCGACTCCAGCCGGCTTCAGACGCCATTCAGCAACATGATGCCCAGGTTAGACGCCATGATGTCCAGGTTAGACGCCATGATATCCAGGTCAGACGACATGATGTCCAGGTTAGACGCCATGATGACCAGGTTAGACGACATGATGACCAGGTTAGACGACATGATGTTAAGGTCAGACACGACCTTCAGCAGCATTTTGTACATAATTTAGTCAGAACGTTGTTGAATGGACCCATTTGCGAGGTCAGAACGCGCGCGAAGCAGAGCTTGTCGCACAGCTAATGACCCCTACCATCCGATCGGGCAAATCCGAGTTGTCTGCAGAATTTAGAGACCCGCCTTTTTATTAAGTCGCCTTAGTCGATTTATCGCCAGTGCGTGATGCCGTTCGATGCTTCGTAGTGTGGCCAATATTTCAGTTTGTCGCGGTTCGCTCAGTGGCACTTATCTCGTTGTAAGTGCCATGAAAATTGGGCAGTTTTCCGGCCTCCAGAGTTCAAATTGTTGGGGTCGCAGACTATATATACACCGGCTACGTGCGCGGTGCAGTATCCTAATGCCCCTGGGGCTAACAGTTCGGAGAGAGCAAAATCAATCCACCAGGCGAGTAAGCTTCTAAGCATTAGCTCGTCCCCGTCCTTTGAATGGGTGGCTCCATAAGTACACGTATTACGCATTATAGTTTGCGGCCGTTGCGGCGGCGACCTCGGCGCGTCGTTTGAGCTCTGTATCAAACAGTATCGCTCGGTGTTCTCCGATGATTTTGACCCCAAGGCAATGTGAGAGGGCACTGCTGGCCGCTAGTTGGAGACTGCATCTTGAAAGTGTCCAAGTTTAATGTCAATGTTAATAATGTTAAATGCTTTAATGCTCATGGTTTAAGGTCAATATATCCGCATATATTATCAATACCTTCAAATGATTGCTATCGAACGAGTCCTGTGTCCGGTTTAGAGGCACTCTATCGTGAGGTCCCTGCTGACTGTCTTGTCCGTGTTTCAGTTCGGCATCGGTGTGGCAGAAGCGGCAGAGTATCCTGCAGAACAGTGACCGGGACCTGAACAACATCACCGTCGAGGTGGACAGCATGTCCTCCTCCATCGGACTCTTCAAGGTGAGTTCTCTGCCGCTGGTGATGACGGCAAGGAGACCCTGCCGCTGGTGATGACGTCATTTAGTCGTACTCCCAGCGAGGTGTTGATGGCGTCGTTATGTCATGATCCTGGCATGGCGATGGCCTCGTACTTGAATCACATGTTCTCAAAATTGGCTTTCATACCGTCGTGAAGAAATAAAATGTTCTGACTTGGTGACATCCGGAATAAGCCCCTTCCGCATCCGGACATCCGGAAGAAACCTCTCAGTCTCTCTGCTGTTGGGCAGCTCTCAGGAGCTGCAGCTCCCGGTAGAGCTCAGCAAAACTGATGACCTTATGTCACTGGGCTCCCTTTGTGAGCTTTCCTTTCCCAGCATTTCTGCACTACCAATCAATGGGGTTTTTCATGGCTCCACATCGCGATTTTCTCATTGTTTCGCACTGTTAGTTTCTCCATTGTTGTCACTCATATTTCTTTGTTTTATTGTTTCCGCTGCTTGATATAGATGACAATTTTGCCATTATTTTACGATAACAAAGGTTTCGATCCCGTCATGCCGCTGAAATTCCCACTCAAGTGGTTGCAGGCCTTGTCGTTGTTTACATGTTTGTGGTTTATACTGCACCGCACGTTTAAACCGCAACTGCGCTTTGTTTTGTTGTCTTTCACTAAAGTTATATGATGCCGTTTCGCAATTATGGCAATTCTATCGAGGCCTCGATGGCGTTTAATCCTGCTGGCTATATATATGTGATCTTATGTGTTTGCCATGAGCAGGGTGGTTCGCGATTTTTAACCTTCTGTACCTATTTTGGATAATTTTATTCCGCGAAAATATGTTTACGAACGAAATACGAAAATACGTTTACGAACATCTTGCTCATTACTGATAGAATATGCATTTCGATTGTGATCTATTCGGTCTTTGTAAATATGTCCTTGCCTTATTTTATTTAGCTGATCGACCATGAGCTCGCATCATTTTATCTCACTTCTTCTTGATTCGCAACCTCCACTGCCTGGCCCTTCTTATTTTTCTTTCCTTTTCTAAGCGAAACATTTCGGCCTTTTAGTTGATTGTGTACAAACTGTCTAGCGTTTCTGTCCCCTTACTTCAAACTGGTCTATCCACCTCGCAATCTACGCCTTGTCTGCTATGGGTCTGTTCTAGGGTACGTTCGGTATCTGGAAAATGTTTTCCCTGGGATAATATTGAAATTCATTGA
>JARFNZ010140075.1:0-10572 GCA_031763405.1 Balanus nubilus
TGAACTCTGACATTGCGGAATCGAATGTACTTTAGTAGGTACGTGGGGACGTGCTCTCAACTGGATATCGAAATTCGTTTCTGACAATAGTAACGTTTTACCACAGTACAATTGTTTCCACGCGTTCGCTCCACATGCAAATTGTTGGAGGATCCACCGTTTTGAAATGCACTTTATCTTTTTTGATTAGGAGTTCATCTTTTTAAATTGGACTTCACATATTTTAAAATGGGCTTTATCTTTTTTAAATTGAATTTTATCTTTTTTAAATCGCTGTTTATCTTTTTTAAATCGGACCTAAAAAGGTGTAGTGCAAGAGTTAAATAACAAGACGATCCTTGTTACCAGTAGAATGCGTTTCGATGCATTTGAAATCTCGGTTTACCTGTATTCCCTGTTAAAAATAGCCCAGATGGAGCTGCAGGTAAAAATGTCAAAAAGGTAATCAGAGGTCCATAATACGCGCTCTGGACGGGGTCTCAGAATTTAGCGCCCTGGACGGGGGGGGACAGAATTTGCCCCCCCCCCCCCTACGATCTCGGCTCCTGAGAACTCTAATTAAGAAATATAGAGGGTAGGAGTGGGCGGTTGAATACCTCTAAAGTGTGCAATTTGTTTGACTCTAGGTAAATATTTCCAAGGTCAAATTAGGTCAAATTTGCAAAATTGTTTCAAGCTAGCGCTTTAAAATCCGACCTTAATGCTTTTCGCTCCAGCACAAAAATTATGATAGCTGGAAGAAAATATATAAAAAATAGAAAATTTTAAAATTCATTATCGCAGTATTGCGGTAATTGCCCCATCGTGGTATTGTGAAAGGAGAGATATTATTTTTAGAATTGCATGATGCCATCAGTAGTCAGTACCTACAAATTGTATATCTCTTATTTATTTTCATGTTGATGACCTCAGGTCAGGTCAATTTCGCGATCTGACCATTATACCTAAGGCAATGGGAAACTCCCAAACCCTTATTTTCCGCATCGGATCAGTCTAGTCTACTCACCTCAGCCCACCTCCCCACCCAGTCGTGGGAAATCCAGAGTGCCAGCCAGCGTGGCTGCGTGCACGAACCGGTTTTATAATCAGAGCCGACTGCCCATTACGTGGGTCGCTGCATCGCATCAGGCTGAAGGCCGCAGTTCATACTCGGCAGCCACGAGAGACGGAACGCCAAGAGACGAAACGAGAGACGAAACGAGAGACGAAACGAGAGACGAAACGAGAGACGAGAGACGAGAGACGAAGAAAGAAAAGATAGAGGAAGAGATCATCGCGACACCAGGCAACGGACAACTCAATTACCTATAGCTAAAGGTGAGTGTGTAGCATCATCAACTACTAGCTGAGCAACCTGACCGGTTGTCCGGGATTTGCAGGGAGCCACAGCTTTGCCTGCCTTAGACATCGTGTTCTTGGTTTTTGCTGTTTTTTCTTCTTTGAACGTTATACTCTTTACATAACAGTCACTATAAAACATTGTATACTGAGCACACGTCTTCCAGAGTTCATCTCATGGTCATGGATGGTGATGGCATGTACATAAACTGTTCGATTCCCTGGAGGAATTCAAACTGGGCCCTATGGGAGTACCAGGCAAGTGTTGAGTTAGAGGATAAAAATTGGCACCCTGCTATCTAAGTATAGCTGAACCAGGGACAACTGAACCAATGACAAGTGGAAAAGTGACAACTGAACCAGAGACAACTGAACAAGGGTCACTTGACTGGAGGTAGGGTCACTTGACCTGACCTGGTGACCAGACCTTTGATTACCTTTAGCTAAATTTTTGACATAAGATGCGGAAAGGATGTAGAATAAAGTAGACCAAAAAACGGCGGCGCTACGCGCCGCCGTTTTTGAGCTATCTCTGAAAAACCGGAGGGGGGGGGGGGTGTTCAAACACCCCCCAGCAGGACGCGGGTTGAAACAGAATTAGGTAAAATTTTCATAGAATACCTCATAAATATCATACTATAGGATCCACACTTACATATACTTATAGCTGAAAGTTATCAAAACCCTTACATTCCCTTTAAATCAGCATCGTGAAAACGGCTATTGTGAATTTTCTAAAGGTTTGCAAATGGTCTCTAATTGTAAATCTGGGGCTGAATCCGATAAGTATGTGACATTTTTTTCGGATTGTGAATACAGTTAAGAAAAAACGATCAAAAGAAGAAAATCTGACCATGGACACATAAGATCAATGCATGAAACAATTGTTGCTCATCTAGTGCCAGTCCAGTGGCGCAACCAGGGGGGGGGGGTCCAAGGGGTTAGCGGACCCCCCCCCCCCTGAAATTTCTCAGGGGGCCCGCTTTGCCCGCTAATCACTTCTTCGGTGAGGACCCGCTTTGACAACAGTCTTCTATTCTGTAAGGGGCCTCTATTCGTTATTCTGAAAGGGGTCCGATATTAAAACAGTCCACTTTTCTGAAAGTGGGCCGCTGTGACAACGGTCCGCTAGTCTGGGGGGGGGGGGGGCGCTGTAACAACAGTCCGCTTTTTTGGTAAGAGCCCACTTTGAAACCAGTCGAACTTTAGAGGATAGACGTCATTCTGGCAGTTATTTGCTTCTCCAGAAGGTCTCGTTTAGCAATTTTTCTGCTGCTTTGGTATGGCCCGCTCTCGCATAAGTTTTCTTCTCCAGGGGCCTGCTCCGGAGCTCTTTGATAGGGGCCTGCTCTGGCGGCTGACTGCTTCTTTGGTGGGAGCAGGCTATGCATAACGGGCTCCTATGCATAGCGGGATCCTGTATTTGTCTGTCCCGCCATTCTATCGGGGCTCGCTCTGGCGTCTGCAACTGCTTATTTGGTAGAGGCTCGCCCCGGCAACTCCCTGCTTCTTTCGAAAGGACCCGCTTGGGAACTCACTGCTCCGTTGATAGACTCCCGTTCTGGCGGCTCACTACTTCTGTGATAAAAGGGCCCGTCCTGGCTTCTTTCTGTTTCATTGATGGAGCCTCGCTCCGGCAACTCTCTAGGTTGTTTGATAGAGGTTTCTTCTGGCTGCTTCTCTGGTAGCAGCCCACTCCGGCACCTCTCTGTTTCTTTGATAGGGGTCCGCCCCGGCGGCTGACTGCTTCTTTGAGTGTTCTGGAGTGTGCCCTCTGAAGGCTGCTGGGCGAACCCTCCAAAGCGCACAGTGCAATACCATCGGAAGTTGGCTTTCGCCATTAGGACTCCAAAGATGTCTGAACAGGCTCTCTGTAACCAAAGTAGGATCCTCTGGACGTAAGAGTGGGCCCTCAAGAAGAGAGCGCCATCGTGAAAACAGACTGGGTCCTCTGTTGAATGGACCTAATTGATTCTCTGTTACGCCAGAACGAGTCTTTTATAGATCGAAATGTATCCTTTGTTGGTCCGAGTGGGGCCTCTGAAGACAGGTTATGGCGGAGGGTCCTCCGTAGATATCTGAGTCACGATACGGAATTTTTGCGTTTGGAGACGTCATTAAGTGTAATTCGGGGGTATCGCTGTCAAATCGTATCTATATCGCGGCCGAAAGGCCAGCGTACCAGCCGGGATGCTCTTGCTCTATACAGTATGAGTATACACTGTCGATTCGAACGGAATATCGTTGTGATTTTTTTCCGAACCGCGCGACGGCTGAAATAGCTATTTGCGCCTCCGAACACATTTCATCTGGCTGGCTGTGCTGCGTTACGCCAGCGAGCAGCGAGATGATAGCATTTAGGCAGGGCGACATCGCCGAGATGTGACGGCGAAAAAATTGCTTGTCATTTTGCGACCAAATGGCCGGTATGGGCTGCCTTTAAGACCCTACCCAATATCAAAAGGTTGGCAGATCGCCCTAACAAAGGATATATGTGTTTCTTCATTGTAAAGTTATTATCACAGTATGTCATATTTAGTAGCAGTATCCATTAAAAAATACGGCCCTTGGTAAAGGGGCACGTCGTCCATGGGGGGGCCCGTACTCAGAGTCAGTGCTTTGACCCCCCCCCCCCCAATTAAGTACTGGTTGCGCCAATGAGTGTCCCCCTCACAAAAGGACACACAGCTATCTAACCTAACACCTACGTGGTAACCTTGATGCTGGCACCACTCTCACAAAATAACAACACTAATTTTGAACAACCCACCAACAAAACCTAAATATGACACAAGACTGGTTTGGAAAAAAATGTGGTTAGTATAAAGAGTCTAAGCGCAATTAAACAAAAATACTGGTTTTAACCCACGAGGCGCTGGGGGGGGGGGGTATTCGGAGCCTTCCCCCCTTCACCCAAACTGCAATATCTCAGGAACGGCTCAAGATACCTACTTCAAACTTCGTATAGCTTCCAATAAATATCTAGGACATATCTGGGCAAAGTTTTGTAGTCATAGCTGGTCAAATATCGTCACAGTGACGTCACAAAGTCAAGTCCATAACTGGGATTCCAGCTTCCCGGACGATCCCGACGCTGCGGCGGCGGCGCGCACGCCCCTCCGTCCCCGTCTCTCCCCACATCACTGTTTTCACCGCTCCATCACCGCTGATCCTTATCAGTGACAGCGATGATTACGTGTACTCCCTGCTCCCCTTCCTACTGATAAGCCTCCCCAGCGGCACCTGTTTCATGGGCGTTGCCCAGACTCTCCTGAACAGGTAAAAGATAACGGCGGCGTCTACAAAGGCGCGGCGCGTGAGAACGTTAACTACCGTCTCCGAGTGTGGAAGGGTAGGACAAGGTGTCGCCGCTCCAGTTAAGCGTAAAATGAGTACGTATTGTCGTTATCAGCTTCGTCTTAGCTTCCCGCCCTCCGCGCCCCTCAACTCACCGCGTGATTTCTCGCCCGGTATCCGCACAAATGGCTAGTCTGAAACAATGATTATGCCAGCCCTGACTGGTGGTGTATAGTAGTCCACCTGGCCGTCAGTTTTGTTTCGCCTTTCAAATGTCGTTCATATCTCGACAGTTATCGGAATAATCTAGAGAAAATCCCCATTTCCCGGTTTACATATTATTCAGACAAATGGTGTGCATACCATACATGGGACTCTGAAACTAAACATTGGAAAATCCCGGTCTATTACGTACCATCGTATTCGCTGGCTCACAACCGTTCGAGTGATACCCATATCGAACTATTCCTTGAAAAAAATGGGCTAGGTCAAGGTCAGGTCGGGTCAAGTAAGAACAGGAACCGATAACATCACAAAATATTCACGCAGTAGTATTTACTTGATTAAGATTATACACAACATAACGGAAGACATGTTGCGTATTCACTAGCATCCACTGCTCTCGGCTGATAAATACTGACTCTATATTTTGGTTTGTGACGTCACTGTGACCGAACTTGACATGGAATTAACGCCAAATTTTGACATTACGTGCTCTAGTTATTTGACAATATGTGTGCGAAGTTTCACGTTTCTATCCCTACGCGTTGCTAAGATATTGCTGGAGGAGCAAGGAGGGATCCGAATAGCCCCCCCCCCCCATGCGGCTGGCGGGTGGCGGGAAGGCCCAGCGGCTGCCGGGTTAAACCACAAACATGGCTGTAACAAATCAGATCATTGTACAGAATCTAAGCGCTTTAACACCAAATAAAATGTGTGCATGGACACATGCTTATTGTTTTTTGCCAATCTTACCGCTGGATCCAATCTCACAAAATGACACTAATTTTGACTAACACACCAACAAAATCGATTTATGATTAACGCACCAACCTGGTTTGAACGAATCAGGTAAGTATAAAAAGTCTAACCCAAAGTCAAATTATCGCCGATGCTTCAATTGGTCAAAGCTGATACGACAAATTATGGACAATGTTTTAAGGTTTGCAAATATACTCTAACCATCAATTTTGGGCTGAAACAGGTGAGTTTGAAGCGCAACTTAATCTAAGGAAATCTTAGCATGGACACGGACAGTGACCCTACAAACAGAGGGGTGACACGACGTCATGTCCTCGAACCACAAATAAGGAGGTGCCCAGTAAACACATCGTATAGGGGAGACAGGAAAAGCCACAGCACAAAATGATAACACACCCTTGATAAGGCCGATCATGTGGCAGTGCCTGCCCCGTGAATGATAGCACACCCTTGATAAGTCCGATCATGTGGCAGTGCCTGCCCCGTGAATGCAGACACTGGCACGTTGTGACGTCCCATTACATTCCCCCTCCCTCACGTGCATTTAGACACCCTGGCTCAAAATACCGTCGTGTTTTTCTTTGGGATTTTTAACCAGCTGAGGTGCAAAGAATTAGCAATCAAATTATATACATGGCGTGAGTACGCTTGAATTATTTCCGCTCGCGGTCCATTTTGAACTCCGTTGGCTGGACTACTTCCAGAACATGCCGCAAGGAACTTCTTTATTTTTATGTGACCCTAATTTAAGGTATTTTAAGAAATGTAATTTAATCTAATACATAATTGTTGTTTAATATTGTTCCGTGCTTGAGCGAGGAACATTTAGGAGCATTTGATGATTCGTTTTTTTACCTTCCCTCGAAATTATAATGCGTTAAGTTTCTAACATTTTTGATATTGATATTTCGATCGACAGATCATCATCATATTTTTTTTATTCTGATGATGATCTGTCGATCGAAATATCAATATGAAAAATGTTAGAAACTTAACTCATTATAATTCCGAGGAAAAGTCAAACAAAACAAAAACGAATAATCAAATGCATAATTATTGTTTATTCTTTTACAACCTTAACTTTAAGTTAAAACCAGAGTTGCTGTTCGTACACGTGACGCTGACTAATGACCAAGTTCATCACGCCATTTATGTGTGTCCGTTTCAGATGGTGCCGTCAGTGCTGTTGGTGCTGCTGGTGCTGGTGACGGTGGTGAAGCCGCTACCGGACCCTCAATTTGGAGCCGCGGGAGCTGTGAAGCCAACACCGACGCTTTCCGAGCGACCAAATGTACAAATAACAGTAATTGCTCCAAATTGCGCCCCTGGCTTTAAAGCCTGTGGTCAGACCTGCTGTCGCACGGTAGCTCCGGAGACTAGTTGTCCACCACTGACGATTAATATTGGTGGAACCTGCGTACCTTTTCGATAGTGAACCATTAGACATGAGAACGGACGAGACATCCAATAAAACTGGTACGTAATTGAAAGTAATGACAATGTTTGAAAGGATACCCAAATAGGATCTTTGATAAATGAAAAATATAGCAAACAAATAATTTGTTCATTCTATGCCAAATCGCACAAAAAGAGGACCTTCGTACCCAACCCACTTACATATTTGTTTATCCGTCGCCCTCGGGCTCGCAAAAGAACTGGTATGTGTATGAACGGGACTGTGTGATGCATTTTATCAGTATTTTGTGAGGTGAGCAAGAGGTAAGTATGCACCAAAAGGAAACACAGTCCATGTTGGATACTATAAATGAGCACAGTCCATGGGCACCATGAAGGAACACTGTCCATGGGTACCATAGAGGAACACGGTCCATGGGCACTATAAGGGAACATTGGCACCATAAATGAACGCAGACCATGGAGACAGTGGCAGATCTACGGTAGGGCACAGTGGGCAATTGCCCCCCCCTCCCCCCTAACCACCTGAAATCGTCGAAAATGTACACATTTTCTGATGTAGAAAGATATCTACGCAAGTTTTACGAAGGAAAGTTTATTTTACATCGTCCAACAATACATGAGGGAGCGAAATCCGATGAGTTTTTGGCATTTTGTGAAACTTTTTTGGAGTGTTGCCCACCCCAAACCGCCGTTTAAGATCCGCCAGTGCATGGGCACCATAAAGAAACACAGCCCTGAGAATTATAAAGGAACATTGGCACCATCAATGAACACAGACCATGGGCACAATGAAGAAACACAGTCCTGAGCATTATAAAGGAACATTGGCACCATAAATGAACGCAGACCATGGGCACAATGAAGAATCACAGTCCTGAGCATTATAAAGGAGCATTGGTACCATAAATGAACGCAGACCATGGGCACAATAAAGAAACACAGTCCTGAGCATTATAAAGGAACACGGACACCATGAATGATTACAGTCCATATGGACACCATAAGGAAACATGATATCATAAAGGAACGCAGTCAGCCTATTGACATTAGTAACACTAGGGCACCGCACCATAAATGAACACGGTCCCTGGCCATGGGTGCTATAAATGAATACACAGTCTATACACAGTCTATGGGCGCCATAAATGAACACAGTCCATGGGCACGAGACAGTAGGTGCAGAGTGCAGTCCCATACAAGCATGGCGCTAGAATGGCGCTAAACCTAACGCCCGGATCGCTAACTCGGCGCGTCATCTATTGCCTTGCGTGACCGCCAATCGCGCTGCCACCTAGCGGTTAAAGTTGTCCCTGCCATGACAGACCGTGGCCGTCCACTCTCATCTGGCACTGCGGCAACACCGACGGCTGGAATAGTGAGACCATATAATTGCCTTTGAAGGGACATTGACACCTTTTCCAAAAGTTGATATGTTATAAATTCAGTTTCTCCTATCCAAACAGTCCGGTTCGATTTGAGAAGTACGCTCTCAATCGTTTTTCGATCATTAGGTATTGTAATATTTTTTCCCTCAAAAATCGTACGAATTTAGGATAATGTGTCAGCCGGGGTAAAGTAAGAAAATGCGGAAATTGGTTAGTAAACTATAATTTTGAAATGTATATAAGATAAACAAAACTTTAAAAGAAGATTTCAAACGATTGGAGGATAATTTTTCCCAAAGGGACTGGACAGCAAGGTTGACATATCGCAGAGCTATGTGAGTCATGTCGTCTCGAAATGCACCGGAATCTTTTTAGCCCTAAACCACGTGAAATGTGGATTGCCCACTTTCACTGCCTTGTGTAAGGGTAAAATAGCAAGACGGTCCTTGTCACCAGCAGAATGCATTTCGATGCATTTCAAAACTCGGTTCACCTGTATTCTTTGTTGAAAATAGCCTAAAAGGAGTCACAGGTAAAAATGTTTTTTTTTTAATCATCAGGGGTCTATAATACGCACTCTGGACGGGGGTCTCAGAATTTAGCGCCCTGGACGGGGGGGGGGGCCGAATTTTCCCCCCCCCCCCAAACGATCTCGACTCCTGAGAACTCTAATAACGCAATTTAGAAGGGGTTAGAGAACTCTAAAGTGTTAAATTCTTTTGACTCTAGGTGAATATTCCCAAGGTCAAATGATGTCAAATTTGGAAAATTGTATCAAGTTAGTGCTTTAAAACCTGACCTTAATGCTTTTCGCTCTAGCTCAAAAATTATCATAGCTGGAAGAAAATTAAAACAAAAACAATCGAAAGCTCTTGAAATTCCCTATCGTTGCATTGCGGTATTGCCCTATCGCGGTATTGTGAAGGGATATATATTTTTTTAGGATTGCATGAGGCCATCAGTAGTAAGTACCTACAAAACGTATATCTTTTATCTATTTGCATATTTGTGACCTCAGATCAGGTCAGTTTCGCGACCTGCCCATTATACCTAAGGCAATCGGAAAACTCCCAAAACCTTTTTTTACGCATCGGATCAATCCAGTCTACTCGCCTCAGCCCACCTCCCCACCCAGTCGCGGAAAATCCAGAGTGCCAGCCAGCATGACTGCGTGTTGAAACGGGCTACATGCCCAAACTGGTTTTGTTGCCTGAGCCGACTGTTAATTACGTGGGTCGCTGCATCGCATCAGGCTGAAGGCCTCAGTTCACACGCGGCGGCCACAAGAGACGGAACGCCAAGAGACGAAACGAGAGACGAGAGACGAGAGACGAGAGACGAGAGACGAGAGACGAAGAAAGAAGAGATAGAGGAAGGGATCATCGCCACACCAGGCAACGGACAACTCAACTACCTATAGCTAAATGTGAGTGTGTAGCATCATCAACTACTAGCTGAGCAACCCAACTGGTTGTCCGGGATTTGCAGGGAGCCACAGCTTTGCCTGCCTTAGACATCGTGTTGTTGGACTTCGCTGTTTTTTATTCTTTGAACGTTATACTCTTTACATAACAGTCAGTATAAAACATTGTATACTGGACACACGTCTTCCTGAGTTCATCTGATGGTCATGGATGGTGATGGCATGTATGTACATGAACTGTTCGCTTTCCCTGGAGGAATTCAAACTGGGCCCTATGGGAGTACCAGGGAAGTGTTGAGTTAAAGGATAAAAATGGGCACCCTGCAATCTAACCAAAACCTCATTGTGATTTAATGCATCAAATGGTCTAATAATGCTACACATTAGCCGTTTTCATGATGCTCATTTATCTGGTCCTGAACTATTACAAGTTCCTGCATTCCTGGGCTACCGGTTGAGGATTGAGTCAGTGGTGGTGCAAGATTAGAAACAGACAAGAATTAAACAGAAATGGCTTCATTGTACAAAAACCTAGCAACTCCTACCCGCAGCGCTCGGCACTCGTAGGCACCCTGCCAGTGCAGTGGCGCGGTTAGGTCTCTCGGCTCCACAGCTGGGGCGTTCCAGGACAGATCGACAGGGCGTTAACATTGGAGCTTCACCCTACATCTCAGATTTCGACGAAAATGTGTTCTTAGGGTAATCTGAGGCTCTGAATCACGCTGTGCA
>JARFNZ010140097.1:0-10572 GCA_031763405.1 Balanus nubilus
GGTGTCGAACGAAACTGGGGGTGCCCGGCCCCCCAGCATCCCCCCCCCCCCCCCGGTGGCGACGTCCCTGGGTGAAGGTACTATAAGAGTATGGTCCTCATACTAAGTATGGGTCAAGGTAAGGCCCGGTCATATGTCAATGCACCCAAAAGTTACACATGAGTCATGTGACATATGTCTTATGGGTCGTTTCAGACGGAGAATTTGATAGAAACGTAAATTTTGCCATCTGAAGTCATTTAAGTGTTACAATGTCAGGTCAAGGTCTGGTCAAATAAGGTCAAAATTTGAAATAAGTATTTTCTAATTAAATAGACGTTTCTGAATCAGATTTTGCTGAGAAATTCAGTGCTAGTGGAGTCATTTAATTATATCCGTAATGTCTAGAAAGATAAACAATAGCAAGCAAAAAATGACATCATTTTCATCACTTATGGAGTCATTGCTCGGTCAAAAATACAGGTATTACTTTGAAATTTGGTTTGACAATATTCAATTAATTAATATCCAGTCTAACATGTATAATTTTTTTCTAAATATTAAACAAATATAGGTTTGTGGGCATTTAACAAGTTTTTGTTTTAATTTGGGGGTAAAAATCAAAAAGTTCTAAACATCAGAGATTTATAGCATTTCATTTTGTAAAATTCTTCATTAAACGTCTTTTGACGGTTTTTATTTCCATTTTGCTTCAAGACTATTTAGAAATAACATTCGAAGGATTAATCAAGAATTGAAATGACAAGGAAAAGTTTAAACAAGAAAACAAATATTTTATAATTTGGAGAGTGGCGATCCGGGAGTGGCGAAGACTGGATTTTGACAAGTTTTCAAGTATTTGACACCTTTCGGCCAAAATTGGAATGTAGTGACGTAACAAAAATAGATTTATCTCAAAAACGACGAAACAGCTCCTTTTTTTCTCACAATATGTCAAATTGATAAACGAGAGGGTATGCCAAGTTTGGGGTCGGTAGCCTTATTCGTTTTTTAGTTATTCAAAATATTCGACAGGGGAGACTTCTTCCCCTCCCCTCCCCCCACCCCTCCAGTCAATACAAAGCCCTGAATTTCAGTCGAAGACACGACTCTAAATTCATTATCGAGTGGAGTCATGACTAAATTTACAATTCAACTTCAAGAGAGAATACTAAACTTATCATACGAGACCAAAATTATCGTACATCTTGCCCGGCAAATTCCAACAACCGGTTGCAGGAAGTTCACTACTTCGAAATGCTTCAACTGAGTTGCACAATGCACATGCAGCTACCACCCAGAAGCTCACGGTCATTGCAACAGCCGACCCAGCCGCGGAGTGCGTGGCAAACGGCCCCCGTGCCCACGCACCGTGGAAGGCGTAACATCCATTGCAATCCGCGAACCGTCGGAACGGAAGGACAATTATCGAATCAGCTCGCGTGCCGTTCACTTTCGGTGTCATTTGCAGTAACAAAACTGCACCAACTGCATTGGACTTCACGCAGCATATCCGGGAGTGGCGATGGCCCGTGGTGCCTCGGTACGTCAACTCATGAGGATTAACTCCACAGCAGCAAAGGCGATGACCGCGACCTTTGACCGTGACATTAGGGTGTTCAGTATCAATATTGAAATGTCTCGAAGGCCTTAGTTTTAGGTATTCTTTCGTACAGCCAGACTACGCAACTGGGAATTTTGTTACATTCTTCCTTTCACGAAACATAACACGAGCGGTACTCGTCGGAGTCTCACAAACCAGTGTTATTTAAAAACCAGGTCAGCGAACACACGTACTGTTCAGGTCCACTCATCTCCCTGGCGTTTGGCTGGATACGACTCTGCTCAGTTGCAGAACATTATAAGGTCATATTACGAGCCATAAAATCGGGGCATTGCAAAGCAAACGGCTGTTGTACACCCAACTATAAAATATTAATGCATAGTTTTACCCTCGGTTCATACTAGACGCATTTGACATCGTATTTTCACGCGATGTAAGCGCGTGGGCCTTTCAACTATCTCGCAATGAAGGTGCATTGGCTGCCAACCATTGCGCAAAGGTTAGTCAATTAAACGCTAATAGCACTGGAGATAACTAGCTAGACCAGCAACAACAACATTGGCCATACGCAACAAGTATACAGTTCTGTCGTTGCCACGAACAGCAGCAGCGGCGGAAAGCGGACGTCACAGGACCCGGACCAGGCAGGGAGTGAAGCTGACACCGGTGTACGCTAACTCAGTAAAGCACCACACAGACGCGCTGTGTCTGTACTCGAGTTCGATGCATATTTGAACCACGAACCTCTACAAATTCTGTGGAGGCCTGTGACTGAACAGTCAACAATGTCAGACACCGTGACCCCCGCCGTGCCGCCGTGCCGCCGACAGCCGGCGTCATCAGAGCCGCTGGCTGCCGCTGACGTAACGGCTATCACCGACTCGGTGGAGGCAGCGGGGCGGCTCGGCTCGCCTCCCAGCTCGGCGGCAGGCAGCGCAGCGTACCGGAGAGCTGCCGTGTTCAGCCGCCACGCAGGCCGCCCGCCCGCCCAGCACAGCACAGCGGAACATCTGGCCGCCACGGACTTTGACACAGCACGACCACGGGCCAAGTTTCCTATACAGTTGGTGGGGGGCAGCCGCCCACCAACTCCAAGTTTTGCCCCACTAACTTGTTTTTTTGTTCCGCCAAGTTTTATCAGATTTGAAAATTTCGAGCTTTTTTAAAATGATCATTATCCACAAAAGCAACGCATTACTATCAAACCCAAAGATTCACTGGCGTTAAAATTGAGTTTTTTACAAAGGCAAAACAATTAGACAGCATGACATTTTGCCACACCATTTTTTCCCGGAAAAGCTCCTCCAATGGCGACGACACAACCGTCATCAGGCACAGGACACGGGTTTCATAACCATTCAGATCAGGGGGTTGGGCAGTGGGTAGGGAGCAGTGTGCTTGGGCAGGGAGCAGTGTGCTCGAGTCAATGGGCTGGGTCCGTTACGTCACCGATCATGAGGTGTCAAATGTAAATAGACAATATGTGTTTGAACCCCACATCTTTAGAGACTCCCTATGAAAAGACGCTAACTGCGTAATTCCGTCCCATTTTGAAACCAAAATGCAACGAAACCCAATATGACCCAACGAAACCCAACGAAACCAACCAGTGAAAAATTTGAAACGTTTCGTAGGCATATTCAAACACTAAAAAAAATTACTGATGGCAAGTAGAATCGATAAGTAACGCAGACTCTACGTGCAATATCGACTTAAGCATATTGTGCAAATGACAATTTAAGACACATCCGAAAATAAGCATGGGAGGTCTCGAGGGGTTAGGTCATTTTGCTGGTCAAATTTCTTGTAAAACCATCATTATGCTAATTGAGGAGAATTTGAGAGCAGACTGCAGGTTCACAAAGACGCATTGAAGCAGTGGCGGCGGAATGTTGTCTTCAAACGAAGGGGGAGCATGTCCAGATCTGCCCGGGATGAGGGTCCCTCACACTCCAGGGAAGTACCGCCTGCTGGCCGACGGCTCCCTTAGGATGATCGATGACCGACCAAGAGGCACTCAGGACGATAAGGGATACATCCAGGGTCCTCGGGCAGTTTTTCTTGTTCAAAATTAGAAATACTCAATCCGCAGGGCCCAATATTTTTTATAAGGTTGTCCGCTAACGTTAAACCTTAAAAAGCGAGGGGTTATGTTATTCGTAAAGCGATATAGAAATCTCGTCCCCACTTATCATGGACATAAATAAATAATTCGATGGAAACCCAACTATTATTCCCCAATAACAGGGGGTCTCTGGCCTCAGTTGCTTGTTTATCGAGGTTTCAGGGAGCATCGAAAATCTGGCCTCAGTTTCCTCATGGAGGGCCGCCACTGCTCATGGCAGCTCTGCTGCGTTCCTGAAACATAGCGTGGACATACCTGGGATGGATGTTTACTTGGATTGTTTTTTTTATTACAAACGAGAAAGAGAAAATACATCCAAACAAACAATCCTTTTCACCGTGTTCGGGCGAACATGGCCTCTATTGAAGGGGGTGACGGGGCGCGACACCCCCCCCCCCCCCCCCCTCCCAGCCCCAGCGGCCGCCGGCAGCTCTATAAAGCCAGTCACCGCACTGGCGGGGTACCAGTCGCACGTGCCGTGCCGGGGGCGGCCAGTGGTGGAGTGGAGAGTGGGGAACCTCGATCAGCTGCGGGACGATCAAAGGTGGCCGCACGGGTGCCCCGTGTCTTAGGAAGTCTGGCCATAGCAGAGAACAGAATCAAGTACACGCCACAGAGGTGCTGCTGAAGTCGAGGACGGAGCACAGAGGTCAGTCAACACGCACCATGACAGCAGGAGCGTCTCCACCGCAAGCATTGTATAAGGTGGGGCAGCTAGGTGTTTGGGGGACCTTCATGTTTGCTCCTTCTGTATGGCCTAATGTTTCGAGTTTAAATGCCGCTAATCTGAAGGGAAAGCGAGACCGAAGTGGTACTGGGGGAGGGGAGGGGGGGGGGGGCATCCGATCCCTCCCCGGAGGCGACGCCTCTTCATTACTGAGAGAAAAAAACACTCAAAACACACAAAATGCCACAAAAGGCACGCCTCTCGTGTGTATTTCACAAGGCGATGCTGTCGACCCCTGGTGCCTTTCTCGTGGATCAACTGCTGGAGTGCAGGGGTAAATCGTGGCTAAAACCATGACATTAGTTATGTTCAACCCTTTCTAGCTCTCATCCATGGCACATATCGCCTGAAATTTGCTTGCCTTTTCATCTAACCTAACCCGAAAATGCGGCTTTGTTTAAGAACTTCGATTACGCCGTAGATGCGTCTCTACGAAAAGAGTTCTCCTAGGAGAACCCTTCTCGCTGCTTCCCAACTAAGCTTAGTCGATAAGCGAAATCAGACCGCTCACCTCGCACAACAAAGCATAACTAAAGCTTCCGATAACCAAGGGCCTACGTAACACAAGTACTTGGGATTTACTAACATAGCAGAACTGTTCCGTTCTGACACCTCATTTTCGGTGTCCTCGCCCGATACACCCTGTCATGTCTAACACCTTTCCTCCAACTCCCCTCCTGACGTTACAGATGCTGGCCGTGCTACTGTCGGCTCTGGCGGTGGCCGCCCGGGCCCAGGTGAACCCCGGGAGACAGTTCTTCAGCGGACCGCTGGCGCCGGCCCCGCTCACACCGCAAGGACAGCCGCCACTAGATGTCAGTATAAACACCGGCAGAAGAAAGTTTACGAATTCGGGATATGCCCTTTGAAGCAGTGAACCAATATAAGCGATATAATTTGTTCAGTAAAGCAACAAAGAAAATAAAGAAAACATTCCTGAGTGGGGACGTTCGGGGGCAAGGATTTTTTTTTACTTTTCACATATGATAGCAAATCGAACGGAAATATAAATAAAAAGGACAAGATGCCACTCCAACATAACAAGTAAATGAATCTGTGCTGGCTCATATCTCTCTGACACTATGCCCCACTATTACATCTCCCCCTCTGCACCACAGGGCGTGGCTCAGTACACGTACGGCTACAAGACGGAGGACCCGGCCGAGGCCACCTACTCTGAACAGAACGAGCAGCGCAATGGTAACGCCGTCACCGGCTTCTACTCCACTCTGCTGCCGGACGGACGCGTCCAGGTCGGTAGGACGCGCTCACTCGGTGCTCACTTCGAGCTGGACAGTTTGGCACACGCTCAGGAGTGTAGCAGAGACAGGGAACGACCGAACAGCGAGCGATCCTCGTGTTAGCTAACGCTCGATTTCCGCTGTTTAATGTATTGTATTTGAGCAAATTTACGCTTATATCGTATAACTCTAAGTAGTATAAGTATAGTATACCTAGTATAAGTTTCATTCCGATACATGATGGGGATTTTGGGGGCGCTGACAGCAGATATACTTTTCATCACTGATGTAGGCACACCATCATTACTTATTATGCATATACTTATACTTGTGTATTATGTATATTACGTATATCACCATATTCAATTATTCCTTGACCCGTACCAACATCATCTCGCCAGGTGGTGAACTACGTGGCCGACGAGGGCGGCTACCGGGCGACGGTGACGTACCAGACCCCGGACGGGGTGTCGCTGCCGGCGCCGCAGCAGCCGCCCGGCTCGCCGCCGCCCCGCGCCGAGCCCCGCCAGCCCACGTTCCTGTTCTCGGGGCCGCTGCCGCCGCTGACGGCCGCCCTCGGGCCCGGCTTCGGCAGGAGGGTGGGCAGTGGGGGAGACGATGGCGGGGTGGGAGGGTTCCGAGGGGGACCGGGAGGGCCGGGGGTGTTCGGCGGACCTGCCAAACGCGAGGCGGGTCCGGCAGGTGGAGCGGGGTCGGTAGGAGGGAGACAAGGCGGACCGGTTCCCGGCGGCGGCAATATTCAGGGCACGGGAGGAAGTTCGCCACCGCTGAGCGGGGGCCGGCTGCAGATTCGTCGACTGAAGACTCCCGGCCCTAGACCGAGACAGCGAACAACGCAGCAGGGCAGGCCGAACCAGCCGCCAGTGCAGCAGGGCAGGCCGAACCAGCCGCCAGTGCAGCAGGGCAGGCCGAACCAGCCGCCAGTGCAGCAGGGTTGGCCGAACCAGCCGCCAGTGCAGCAGGGTAGGCCGAAACAGCCGGCAGCACCGCGCGGCTTGCAGCTGGGCCTCCAGCAGCGGCGTCCCCCAGTCCGGCCGGCGGGTGTCGTCCCCGCCCCCGCCCCCTGGAGTCCAGAGGCCAACACGGTGCCGACCGGCGGCGACCGGGTGCCGCCGTCCGACCACACCGGCGCCGCCGCCTCCTGGCGACTGCCGGCCAGCCCGCCGCCGCCGCCCCCGCCGGCCGCCAGCGCCTGGCTGATCGCCGACAACACCATCAAACACGGCTGGACCAGCCCGCCCACTGGTGGACAGCCCGTCCCGGCGGCGTCCCACTCGTCTCCAGCCCGACACGGGAATCGGATCGCAGCACCGACCGCTCGACAGTCCCCCGCCGCCGCCCCCGCCGCCGCCGCCGCCGGCCCAACATCCGCCCCACACCCGACCTCAGACGGCTCCTGGTCACACAAGACGGGCTCCCAGGCCGGCTCGCCCAGCTCGTGGCGGCAGTCGGCAGTCGCGGGGAGGCATCAGACTCCGCCGCCGTCCACCAATCACGTTGTCTCCGCGGCGGCCAACTTTAGCGCCCGACGGGGTCGCGTTGGTCGGGCGAGACGGCCCGGGTCGGCCTCAGTGCGTTCTCCAAGGAGGAGCGGGGGCTTCGTGGCAGACACGGAGTCAGCAGTGGCGGGGGCTTATGCCGCACACCCGCTGGCTCAGTTCATCAACACCCCGGCGCAGCGATTCTCGCCGCTGTTGGGCGAGTGGAACCCGATGCGTATACGCACGTAGTCATAGTTGTGAGTTGCGAGAGCATCCAGACGCCTAGCGTCAAATCAGAAGTTACTATGTAGGAAGACTGTTGATGTATGTGTAGTCTAGATGTCACAAACGCTCAGACAATGATGTTGTTTGTTATTTAAATGGTTAGATTGGTTACCTTGTTGTTATATTCCGTGATGAGCGCTGCTTCGCCTAATATCTATTATTTTACTTCTTTGGTAGTTTCTCCCAGACATAGCCTTGTCCAGCCAATGCTGCTTCCCCGTTACTTCATTTCAGCTGTGTTTCAGCACAACTTCACATAAATCATGTTGGTTCCGATTACTGAGGTCATTTACACCATTAACTATCCATAGCGAGTGCTCAGCTCAGGTTGTGAACCACGCTAACAGCACAATTACACCGATATACTTTCACTCTATGCAGTCCCATCAAAAACCCACCCTTTCCATCCGGCGTGCCAGTGAGCCATCCGCTGTGAGTCTAATGGGTCCTGCCCCGCCATCAGCCGCCACATATGCCGTCACATCGCCCCGTCATGACGCAACCCGGTTCAGCCCAATAAACCCGGATAATACAGACCAGTCGGCCGAAAGCGAGACCAAACAATAGACCTAGAAGCGCACTAGACGGAACACACTCGTTTTTCACCAATGCATGGCGTAATGCACCGGGCGAATCTGTTGCATACGTAACATAATATACAACTCAAGTGTACGGAAGTATTCCTTGTCTGAGGCGCGAACAAAGCATCGTGACAGAGTGCCGACTCGACCGCGGTATGGCATGTTATAAGAACCACAAATCGTTCACGATATCGGCCGATAATCGCCAAGGTCAGCTGGCCGCACTGCCGACCTTCCAGTCATTACTCGAGTACAATCAGCCGCATGGGCGCGTATTTTCGACTGGATGCTCACGGTCGATGGCGACAAAAAGGGTCCGTTAACCTCTTCAAAAGACTCGCCCCATTGTGCGGACAATGGGACACGCCAGCCGCCGCCGAGCGAGCCACGATACGATATGACACAGGATGCGTAAGAGCGTAAACGCTCCAGACTAACGGCTCTGGCAGAAGAGTCAAAACAACCGTGCCCAGTTGGCGACCTCATACAAGGTAAAATGACGGCGACCAATTTAGAAAAGGTCAGACACTGCAATGCGTTGCCAAGGAACTTTTAACTTCAATGGTCGACTACATCCTGTAGATGCATGATCAATGAAATGATGTATGATTGTCTTGTTCCAGTTGAATAAATGGGGTTTTCAGGCGTAATCAGGACCTATTTTAAGGACATTTCACTGGGAGGGGAGGGGGGGGGGGGGAAATGGGATAACCGTGCATCCTTTCCAAAGGCAAAACACAAACCAAATGCAAATAAAGCAAATAATTGATCCGCGCATTTCACCCTTGCTCAAGGAGTGCATTCTCCATACCAATATACAAGTTATAGAGGACACTTCAATCTATCAGCTGGTGCCAAATTCGTACTCCCGAGACGTAAGTTTTTTTAAATGAGCCGCCAAAAAGGGCCGCTTAAACACTATTTGCATAGGGAGCGTGTGGCGTTACGTGCCCGTGGTGTAACGGTATTCGCTGCCTGTCCCAGGTCTACCTAGCAGGGGTGCATTATATATTTTTGTGGTTGCCCACGCACCCACAATCCTGGTTTGAGAACCCACGATGCTAGTTGAGCACCCACAATAAAAACCACTACTATTTGCCAAATGAGCGCCCGGAAGGACCACCGGACACTTTTGACAGTCAAACGCCCTTCTGAACGCCAAGCGCCCTCCTGTTCACCCAGCGCCCTCCTGACTACCCAACGCCCTTCTGACCACTCAGCGCCCTCCTAACCGCCAAGCGTTTTAAATGACAGCTCAATATGCACCCTTATAACAGCCCACCGCCCCTTTGACCACTCAGCGCACTTCTGAACGCCCAGCGCCCTTCCGACCACCCAGCACCCTTCTAACTACACAGCGGGCTCCTGACTTCCCAGCGCCCTTCTAACTACCAAGGGCCCTCCTGACCTCCCAGCGCCCTTCTAACTACCCAGCGCCCTCCTGACCTCCCAGAACCCCTCTGGCCGCCGATCGCCCTTATGATCGCTCAGCGCCCTACTTACCATTCAGCACCTTTATGACCGTTCATAGCGCTTCTAAACGGCCAACGCCCTCCGAAGCGCCCAGCGCCCTTCTGACCACTCAGGGTCCTTCTAAACGTCCAGCGCCCTCCTGACCGCTTAACGACCTCTGGACTGCCCAGGGTCCTTTTGACCGCCCGGCGCCCTTTTGACCTAACAGAGCCCTTCTGACCGCGCAGCGCCCTCCTAAGCGCCCAGCGCCCTTTTGAACGCCCCTTCCGACCGTTTAACGGTCTCTTGACCGCTCAGTGCCCCTGACTGACCAGCGCCATTCTAACCGCCCAGCGCCCTTCTGACCACTCAGTGCCCTCCTGACCGCCCAGCGCACTTCTTATCACTCAGCGCCCTTCTGACCACTCAGCACCCTCCCGACTGGCCAGCGCCATCCAGATCACCTGCCGCCCTTCTGGCCACTCAGCGACCTCCTGACCGCCCAGCGCACTTCTTATCGCTCAGCGCCCTTCTGACTACTCAGCGTTCTCCTAACCGCCCAGCGCCCTCCTAACCGCTCAACGCCCTCCTGACCATTCAGCACTAGTGATGAAAGATTCGGAGATTTTCCGAATCATATCCGATCCAAAATCCGATCAAATCTGACGTTAACCGAAAAATGTCCGAAGGGTCATCGAGTCCAAAAATACTTCAAATTTAAAAAACTTACTTGGCAAGAAATAATGTATTGCAGTTACATCATTGTTTTTTTGTCATGGTATCATACCTAGCCAAGTCGTATCAACTTCCTATCACCACTGTATTGTGCAAACCCCACAGAGTGCAAGGTCTAGAAACCAGTAAGATAGGGAAATGCGTGAGTAGGGGAAAGTGGGGTAAAGCGGACTAGCTAAGGAATGACGTCCCATATTTCTTTATTGGCATCCGGAATCTACCAACAAATGTACCAGAAGAGTAGCTTCGTGTTTCCGCTCTAATTTTCATTTGGATGAGTTTTACCTAGGGCTAAAATATATCAGAGTAATTCGACACCGAAGAGACCAAAACACGTTTTCGGGCTTTAAAAAATTGCGGGGCAAAGTGGACCACTGCTTA
>JARFNZ010140108.1:0-10571 GCA_031763405.1 Balanus nubilus
TTTGGGGGGGGGGGGCGGCAGCGGAACCCCCCCCCCCCCCCCCCCATCAACTGCCTGAAATCGACGCAAGTTGACACATTTACTGATGTAGAAAGAAATCTTATCAACTACCAATAAGGAAACTGTATTTTAAATCGTCTGTTAATGCACACACAAGCGACGTCTGACGACATTTCTAAATTCTGTGAAACTTTTTTGAAATGTGCACCCTGACCTCCAGAAACTGCCGTTCTGGATCGGCCAGTGTCCCGTGCCCGTACAGCAGAGTCCCCTATCATGTCAGAAAGCTGATTTGCCACATGTACCTAGCTGGCTGAACTGTCAGTTGTGCGATGATCCGCCGACAAGGCAGCTGGGTGAGCCAATATGTCAGCTGTCGACGACGTGACATGATCATGAACTACCCATGACGTGCGCGTTACACAATCAATGCAGGCACGTGTGCTCATAGGTGGAGAGTTGTGCTAATGTCAGGGGTGCTTCAGAGGCGGATCTACAAAGGGTTTTTTTTTGGGGGGGGGTGCAAATCTAAAGAAGTTTCACAAAGTTCTGAAAACTCATCGGATTTAACTCCCTTATGCAATGGTAGTTGATATAATACAAACTATCCTTCATAAAAAAATGCTTACTTGTTCTAGGATGTACTTGATAGGAAATGTGTCAATTTTGTGCCGATTTCTGGCGTTTCTTTCTTTTTTAGGGGTATGGTCCCGTTCGTCCCTCCCCTTGGATCCGCCTTCGCGATGCTTTTCCACCAGTGGCGGTTCAGCCTAAGCTGGAGCAAGGAATCTCATGGGTTTGTTTTTATTAATGGACTCACCCAGATTACATGTTAATATTCATATAAAACATTCTTATTCCTAGGATTTGTTTTGATAAAACTTTCTCTCCATCTGATGGAGCGTGATTGACAGTTAATGGGTCATTTTTGTGCTCAAGGGCTGCCCGTCTACACCCAATATCCCAAATTATCCGCCCTTGCGTGGGCATAAAACCTTCGCCTGATGTGAAAACGTTGGCTATTATGATACAATGTGGTACGTAATGTTACCGACATTTATCTGTACCGACAGTATTTGACGGAAGGCGTTGACTGGTACCAATGGGCATGGCTTCGTTAAAAAGGGAAATAATGACCTTTTCTCAGGAAAATGGAGGTGGAACTTGAAAATGATAGAGGAGATGAAAATATATTGTAAAGTTATCACATTTTTCATACAGTAGCCTACATCGAGAGATTTTCGATTTCAAAGTTGCTAAAGGCTTTATGCTGGAGAAATAAGTACTTGGCAAGTACTGGCCAGTTTTTTAATTGCTAAATCGTTTACAGTCGATGTAGCGTTTGTTTGACAATAAAGGCATATACCAGGTTTCTATTGCATCTATGTGCAGTGACTTAAAACAAAAAAACAACTTTCAACTCATACAGTCTCGCCATACCAACATTGGATTTTTCCGAATTCATCCTTCTTTCCACATGTTTATAATTGAGCAGCCTCTTTCTGATTTTAAACAATATTCGTAATACGGGGAAAAGCGTAACAATAGCGCCAAATATTCTGCGGTTGGGTACTGGTAAGGAAGGACACCGTCGATACTGGGGGCAGTATTCAAGTATTTGATTTCATCATTATTCTCAACTTACAACATTGAAATAGGAAACAATTTTGTTTCATCTTTTTATTAAAATATAATCTTTATAATACCATACCGGGGCCCAAAGAAATTCGTTATGGAAAAATAAAAAAGGTCATATCTCCCTTAAAACACATTTCGAAATTATATCAAACTAAAATAAATTACAAATATAATCGATTCTTTCCCACTACCCAGCAAACGCTCTTGACACAACAAAATAAGGTGTGGTCTCTCCCTGAAAAACAATCCAGGTCATGTGTGCCTTACTGGACCAGTTTTTTTTTTGGCCGGGGACTTTGTGAAAAGCTGCCCTCCAACCGAAAATCGATGCTGCCGGCCCTGTTTCTTCAACAAGCAACCGCACACCATACACGCCATTGTGATGTTAAGCATTCCAGGTAGAAATAAATACCAAACTCCTTCATGCGGCTACCCTAGACCATTAATCACTTCTTTTGCAATTGGCATCGAACAAAAATCGCCCACTGTTGTAGATCCAGCGGAAGCCACTAGCAGTTGACATTGGCAATCCACAGTTGCACGGAACCTCACGTGAGCTGACTGAATGGAGCAACAAGAAATGCACCTTGTCTGCAAAAAATAGGGCGTTACCAAGGAGGAAGACAAACATGAGTCAATGCGACAGACTTTCGAATACTTCCTGAAATCATGTTTTTCTCCCTAGTGGTCATTAATTCGCGAACAGCACTTGAGTCGTCTCACGCCAGCGATTTTCGAGCGGCGAGAGGCGTGCAGCAGTTGCGCCACAGCTGCTCTGCTATTAGCCGACATAGGCAGCATCTCCTTTAAAACAATATTTATACTTTGTAGCACGCGAGTAATTGACTTCACATCTGCTATTCATCATTAGTCAGCTCCATGTCGCCTGCGCCGCTCGAGTCGCGTAATGTATGTCGGCTCATGTTTCAATCATTTGCTTTGAAAAGTGTCTACGCAAATCAGTCCAAACTTTAGGGTGCTTCAAACGTATGAACAATAGCAATTTGTAGCAACTTTGAGTGTAATAAGCATCGTCGTGATTCTGAATGTGCACTCTGTTCCACTTCAGTCCGTAGGTTGTATAATGACATGCACGCTCTCAGGATCAACGATTCGCACAGTGATTTCCCAGCCTCTCGCATGCTCTGGTGAGCCTCGCTTGAATGAGCAGTCTAAATATTATCGCGACATGTGTCGTGCCTTGCGCTATCCTGCCATCAGGGGATATTGTACGATGGTCTTACCGTCTTGGGGGTATGCTGCGTGGTGAGAACCCCGTATTATGATCCTAAGTCGCTACGTTATTCGTGGTCACCAGCCTCTCTGAGAGTACGTGACGTCACTGCACTGCAAATTTGCCTTTTTCATGCCGAAAGTAATACTGATCGCTATGCAGCTGAGTGAATGAGTGAGTGCGTGAGTGACTGAATTGTAATTATCTAAAAAGAAAGCTGATATTAGCATTATATGCAAACAGGATCGTTGATATTATCATAATATGCATAAAAAGTGCTGATATTAGCATTATATGTACAGACAACGTGGTACATAAGTGTTCATCTTACTCTAATCTGTCGCGGAAGTCCAGGAAAAAACATCCAACAATGAAACGCTCAGTAAACAGCTGAGAGATCGGCGGCCACCCGATTATGTTGGCTGGAGAGTCAGTCGAATTGAGCGCTGTGAGTTTGTCAGGACCACTCTGACGAGTCATAACATACACGGCGCAACGGAATGCTTTAGCATGGAGCGCAAGATAGCAACACATTTTTAGCTTTGTGGCCACGGGGAGATTAGTCATGAATCAGATCAGGTACACAATAGACGTGAAATGCCATGATGTACTTGCATGATGCTTATACGTTGCACAGTAAAGGTGCAAATCGTAGGGGAAAGTGGGGTAAAGCGGTCAATCGGGGCAAAGCAAACCACCCACCCTCCTGGTTTTATGAGTGGTGCTATCCACGTGCAATTATTCTCACTGAGAGTGCATCATGTTGACGCACTTCTGGCCGCGGCGGCTCGGCCATCGGAGTGCGTGTTTCCGCTGCAGAAGAAAAGTGTTATTCTCAATTTCTCTTCTAATTTTAGAGTTATTAAAATCTAGAGATTAACACGATATATGTGCATAAATATAAGTGCTTCGGTAGTGCAATTGTATGGGTGTAAATGCATCAGTAACAAACACTCGCTATTTTTGGCGTGTTGTCTAAAATTCTTGTCCAAATGTCAAATTTTGAAATGGGGCAAATCGGACCAGGGATGGTCCACTTTACCCAGTACTGGTCCACTTTGCCCCAATATTTCGTTTGGTATTTTTTGTAAATGTGTAGGTATGACAATTTGGTTGTTGTATTTAGATGAACAATTATTTTCAGTTATGTGTAAAATAAAAGTGTAAATAACTAGAAAAAATATGAATAATAAATGATTAAAATTAATAAATTAAAGAAGAAATGTAAAAAAAGATGAATAAAGGAGTAAAGATAAAAATAGGAATTGGTAACAATTGCAACAACAATTCGATGGGTAAAACAACGTGGTGAATTGGCATTCTTAGCCCTAGATATATCTTATATATCTTAGCCCTATATCTTAGCCCTAGATAAAACTCATCAAATAAAAATCAGAGTTGAAACACTTAAGGCACAATTGTTGGTAGAATCCGGATGTCATTACCGAAATATGGGACGTCATTTCTTAGCTAGTCCCCTTTACCCCACTTTCCCCCAGTATATGTAATATGTTTATTGTGGTACTTGTCTGTCTCCCAAAAACGAAAACGAAGTTGTTTCTGCTATGCTCATAAACTGAGTGTCGGATAGCTATGCAATTTCACTTACGGTTTTTTCACACCGTCATAACATGGCACAGAAGAACCTTCCCTGGTATTTTTCTCCCTGCAATGTCCTTCGGGCGCCTGTCATGCGTCCTCCCACGGCCTTATGGTACTCGATTCACCAGCCCGGGGACAGACACCGTGCGGAACTCGGCGCGCAAATATCAACATGGCGGCGGCGATGTCAGTTTCAAGAATCATAGTTGAACAAATATGGGATACACAATCTACACGAACTCAATACAAATTAAACATAATGCATTTCAAAGACAGCATCATACATTCAAAAGACAATATGACAAAGACAAAAAAAAAACATTTAGCAAGAGTTCAGATATTATTTTACCGTCACTGCCGATTCTTCATAGATAAGATGCGAATAAAAAGTCATTTAAAACCCTTATTGAACCAGTTTCTGTAAAATGCATCTGCATGGCCATAATGACATTGCATTACTTGATAAAATGGGTACATGACTTGTGGGCCATTTCGAAACGTTGGCTGGCCAAGTGGTCCACTAGTTAACCCCATTACTATCGAGGGGGGGGGGGGGGCGGTTCAGCCCCGCAGGTTTTTCGTGTACAATTCATTTAATCAACCTAGGATCACCAAACTATGTGAATTTTCCTATAATTTAATTGCGTATCGAATGGTGTGCTTTTTTTTGCAAAAAAGCTGCGTCAGGGGTGGGAACAGCACCGTTTTTTTTTGGGGGGGGGCTTGTTCGGGCTTTTTTTACCCAAAACCGTTGCGTGTTTAGGTAAAAGTCCAACTCATGCAGAGTTGGATTTTTGCGCAAAATGTAAGAAAATTAGATACTGGTAGCAAATTAAATGTTCTTTCAGATGGCTATCTCGAATTTTTTAAGTTTTGATTTCGAAATTCAAAATTTTGGAAAGAAACTGAATGTTTTCCTCGAAACCGTCTAACATTTTTATTTGTACCTGTATTTGTCTTCAAAAAAACCGGAATATATGTCAGAGAGGACATGCTAGGGAATGTATGTACGAAATTTCAAGTCGATATCCTAATATGTAATGGCCTGAAGCGAAGTCAAATGCGTGACCTACAATTACCTACCATTACCTACCATTACCATTAGTAAATGGTGAACAAATAAAATCTTTCCTTATACGGATCGGATCAGTCCAATTATTTCAGTATCATTTCATATTAGGCCCTTTTGAATAACCTAGTAGCAACTTGTGGTCAGTGGCCTTCTGAAAGGTCGGTTAAGGTCATCCAAGGTCACAAACACTTTTTTGTAAATAATTCCTCGCAGGATAAAGATAGAGAATCACAACTGGTGCCAAAGTGTTTCTTTGATCAAGACGAGTCATTTGATATGTAACTTGACCTACCTAGGTCATACTAACCTTGACCCTGCGCGGATTAGAATGTTAGAAGAGGCCCTGCATGGATGAACCGCGCCAATGTGTGTTTTGTTTTCATCTACAAATCACAGGCAAATTCCTTTCCACGAAGTTTTTACAAAGTAAAAAAACAACAACAACATCACGCTCTCGAACGTTTTGGCAAATAGTAAAAACATTTGTCAAGTTTCGGGATTTTGTTTTTGCATGGCGCCAATTATACTCTCAGAGATTTGGGGGTCATGGCCCCTTGTCCCCTGGATTTGCCCCTGAAGGTAGGCCCCCAAATTTGGACGATGCAAGATGCTTTGAAACGGGAGTGTGTGGTGTTACGGGCTCGTGACGTAATGTCATTCGCTGCCTTTCCCGGACGTGTCTACGTGGTAGCTAGGGCCTTTTTTGTCTTGAATGCAACGCGCGAATGCTCTGCCTTGTGCGCTGGCTGGTCATGCTGCCAAATTTAGCTGCCAAATGCAGGTTGATCGAGTTCTTTTTTACTTTTTGCAGTTGTAACAACAACTGGACAATTTGCTTCTTAGGATGCCCAGAAACGTTCCGAAAAATACATTTAAGAGTGCATTAGACTTGATGTCGTGGGGAGTGAGCGAAATATAGTTTTCCCCTCCCTTGGCTGGGAACAAACAGGGGGGGGGGGGGCACGGCCCCTTTTGCCCCCCGCCCCCCCTTGGGTTCGCCTTTGTTGATCTCAGCCATGGGAGGTACGCCAGTGAATGTAGATAAAGGGAACGAAATCACGGTTCAATTACTCAAAAACATACCTACTTTCAGCGAAAATTTTATGGGATAAGCTTGCCTTCTATATATTGAGAGCGATGACAGGCTTCGCACCTTTAGGTATTCTACATGGAAGATAATTTTCGTTTCAATTTTTTTTTCTAGCATGCAGTTTCTTGGTTTGTGAATGATTCCTCTTCACACAATAAACAGGACATGATTGTCTATGGTCAGTGTAGCAGGCCACATCTTGTCTGCAACCTTATTTTTTTAAAGCTTGGTTACGAGGCAGGCACCCAGCCCACAGCCAGCCCGATCCACCGACTGGCCCGGCCGGGTCAGGCGGGCCACAGCTCGGCCGGCTCAGGCGGGTCACAGTCGACATCCTTTTCCGTCCCTCCTCATTTGTATCTGGCAAGCAGCACCCGATGACCCTGTCAAACGGATATGAAGGAGATGCCATGGCAGCGGAAGCCCCATTCAAATAATCACTTCTCCAACGTCTTGAGCCGCGCCGGCGCCGGCAGCAAAGTCCCTACCAGGAAGCTACCTAAGCAAAAGTTACAGTAGCAGGGCGGCACGTGCGTCACGGCTACGCCCCCACAACCAGCGAAGCCGTGCCGGAAGAGCCACCGCAGCAAAAGTAGCAGGCAAGGCGGCACGTGTGTCGTGGTAACGCCCCGGTAACCCACATTGCCGGCCACTTGCGTACCAGTACTGATCGCCTCACTGCCTGTGCGGCAACGCACTGCACAATCAGTCAGCCAGCAACCAGCAACCAGTCTCCCCAGAGCCAGTCAGCACTTATTCCGAGTGTTCTTGCTAGAAGCACCATCTCCCGGCCGGTGAGACAAGTTATGCTCCAAGCGCTCTTGACCGAGGACAGCACCTTCCGGTAGGCGAGATACGTTATGATGCATGTGAAGTGAGTGAAAAGAGCATTGATGAACCAGGAAATGAGCGTCGTGGGAAAAACTGTTATGGTGAAACCGAGAGGTGGCAAAATGATCAAAATTATAACTAGTTCCTGGTTAATACCCAATGTTCAATACTGGATCTCATCCAGAGCAAATCGCAATTAATCATTTGGGACGGAAATGGCAAATCATGAAATAAAGAAATGGCAAGCCATAATGAGAGTGACCGTCTAAAGAATAAATGTAGCTCAGACAAAGGAAGACAGATCCAACCGCAATACTTCAAAACGGAAGGAGTATGGTTAACCCGGTATTTGATAAAGCATTTGATAATTTTCAAGAACCTCGAGCAGTGATATTGCAGATTTTAGACGGTACAAAAAGGGGCCGACATAGAATGAATGAAGAGAAAGAATTAATATAGCACAGGGAAACTGCCCACTCTGAAATAACAAGAATAATTGCAAAAAATGAGTGGCAGGTGTCCAATGTGTAACATTTACCTACCTACGATCGACAAAGAAGCTGAATGGTCCAACGTATCTCCAAAGAATTGCATGATAAGGAACGGACAATATTTGAACAGAGTGGTCAAAATCGTTACTGATCAGAAAATCTACATGGATATGAACATTTATCTAACGAAAATTCGAGAAAAATGTCAGCATCCCAACAGCATCCCAGAATAGAAGAACAATAGCTACATCACCAATTGAACAGAAACGGCATTTAACAGTTTTTAAAATAACTATAAATGCAAGAGCCAACCAGGGGAACAGGCCCACAAACGTCACGAACAAAGGATGACAGGGAGTGGTCACGGCAGTACAAATAATAAATTTTATTACAGAAGGCAGATCAAGTACCGGTCCCAGAAGGTTCTAGGTTCAAAATCTACAAAGGAAGAAGGTCAGAAACTCGGACAATTTTTGCAAGTTCCAGAAACTGCAAAACTAAGTATGAACGGCCTCGACCAATCAGGAGACGGGGACTCATGCAGCGCCAAGGACGGTCACCAACTGGAGCGAGTATTAAAACGGAGCCGCGTGTCCCGCCGCCGAGAGAGAGAGAGAGAGAGAGAGAGAGAGAGAGAGAGAGAGAGAGAGAGAGAGAGAGAGAGAGAGAGAGAGAGAGAGATAGAGAGAGAGAGAGAGAGAGAGAGAGAGAGAGAGATAGATAGAGAGAGAGAGATAGAGAGAGAGAGAGAGATAGAGAGAGAGAGAGAGAGAGAGAGGGAGAGGGAGAGGGAGAGGGAGAGGGAAAGGGAGAGAGAGAGAGAGAGAGAGAGAGGGAGAGAGGTAAAATTTCCCCCCCAGCGTTTGGCTGGGGAGCCCAGCGGGGTGCGGTTCAGTCACGTGAAAGCCAGTTGGCCCAACTAAAGGATTCCAAAGGTCCACCAAATGCATCATCAATGCGAGAAATATCCAGTAAGGTCGACTATGGTCCTCGGGCTGGTAACGGAACATGCTCAGGCCGATTGAAGCCCATAAGAACGGTCGAGTCCTCTAAAGCTGGCCGAAGAACGAGGGTTATCTCGGGCCGACCAAACGCCTTTCAGGCCATGCGAAGGCGCTTATGCTACCAAAAGCCCCTCAATCTTACTGAAGGCCCCTCATTCCATCTGAAGGCTACCCTGGGACAACCAAAGATTTATCAGACTGAATGAGAGCCATCAGACCGGCCGAAAGCCTGTCAGGTTGGCTGAATGCTCCTCACCACGAATGAGGGCCCCTCAAAGTCGAACCACAGGTAGGGCTAGGACATACTAGGGATGATTAGTGAATGTGACTGAAGACCCACTTTGGCCAAGAGCTTCCATGGACCGGTTTAGGTTCCATGCTACACGTATTATTTTGCTTCAAATATGACTTTTCATTTCAAGAACTCATCTCCCAGGTCTCACCTATATAGTAAATGTTGCAAAACATTGGTAGGGCTCAGAGGCGCATTGGTAGGGCCCAAATAAACATTGGTAGGGCTCTGGCCCTACCAGGCCTATAGAAAACGACGCCCCTGCTTAGGACACCACCAGCATCACTGAGAGGCCTGAAGGCGATGGTGAATGTCCTTGCTTAGTCAATCGAAGAGAAATATGTAAGTCGAATTGTGCTGCGCCTGCGCTGTCGAGCAAATGCCTGTGGCATCTGTAGTGTGCTCTCTTAGAGTCTCTGGTGTCTAAAGTGAGAAATTCAGCTTGATGAAAATGAGTAAATACCATGTACAATGATTGTATATGAGTATAATAACAAAATCCAGCAATCGCGTTTGAAATCAAAGACTTTAATCAAAGAAGAGTTTGGGACGCTTCTTCATAAAAAAAAATAGTTTCTGTCAAATCAGACGAAATCGAGTTTGACATTGGATAATAATGCAACCACTTCTCGAATTCACCATTTTTACTGGTAAACATTTCGCTGTTTGGTGCTGCTTAGGTTGAGCATTCCTACATGCGACCTGTACATTTTTCGCTTTAACTCACATTTCTGATTATAATTGTGTCCTCGCTGTTTGTCTACATCATGATTGTCATGGTATTCTGATCACATTTTTGCAAGTCATGCATTTTGGGTACCTATTATCGGAGCCCGTGTTCATCATAGGGGTGGGCGGGAAACGTAAGGGAGACACAAGGCATGGCTATCAATTGAATAAAACACGAAGAGAAGAGTCTACGTTGCTTTTATGCCCTTTTCCCATAACTTGCCGGCCTTACTGGAAAATGATTACCTAAATACAACTTCATGAAATGAAACCTTTGAACAGTTCACTTCCAGGATTAACTGCTGATGTCCGATAATACCCAAGTGACTTTCTATTGTTAAGTGTTAACTGTGTTAAGTCGTACACTGAAAACAAATGGACACAAGGGAACATGTCTTTCTAAAAAGCACATCATTGCCGTGTACGTGACGCAATATTTGAATGTTAATTTCAAAAATGCACAACGCCCGTGCGTTTTTTAAATTTGACGGACATTGACACAAAATGGAAACACAACCGTCGGGGAAATAACACATTTCCCAGATATCAAATTTTCTGAAACGCAGCTTTCGAGTGTTATTTGAATGC
>JARFNZ010140119.1:0-10569 GCA_031763405.1 Balanus nubilus
GTGACAGTGACAGTGACAGTGACAGTGACAGTGACAGTGACAGTGACAGTGACAGTGACAGTGACAGTGACAGTGACTGTGACTGTGTCTGTGACTGTGTCTGTGACTGTGGCTGTGACTGTGACTGACCTGCGGGCAGCTGGAGGCTGACTGTCAGCTCCATCTGACTGGCGGCCGGTCGCTCCTCGGCTGCCTCGGATGTGGCCACCAGCCGGGAGGCGTTGTTCTCGCCAACCACCACCCAGTCGCGGTCCAGACGAGCGAACGCCGACTGCGGGCCGGCGGCGGACGGACGGTCATACGAGGGGGTACACTCCCAGACGGGGTCCAGACGGGCGAACGCCGACTGCGGGCCGGCGGCGGACGGACGGGGCGGTCATACGAGGGGGTACACTCCCAGACGGGGTCCTTGCCGTTTGCTCTTACACACCGTCAACTCAAACGTCTAAACACTAAACCAAACTACCACGGTTCTTCCAAACACCGTTCCTCAAAAGAAGCCAAGGATCTCCCACGACCTAACACCCAAACTCGTATTCGTTTTGCTGATGATGCTTTGGCGTCCTCGGACGCCACAACCAATCGACGCCAAGCCCTTCATACTAAATCACCCCACAAGTCCTCATCTCCGAACCCGTCCCTTCCGAGTCGGCCAGCTGACGACAGCCACCACCGCACCACACACCAACGCCGCCGTCGCCACTGACGTACCCTGGCGGCGGTCTTGGCGTCGGTGACCTGCAGGACACGCGTGGGTCCGTCGGTGACGACCCGGACGCTCAGCTCCCCTGAGCCGGGCCACTGCATCTGCGGCTGGACAGCCTGCTCCGGGGGCACTGCGGAGCCGGCCGACAGCGGCGGCACCGGGCCCAGCACTGCGTGCCTCCCTGCGGGCGGTGACGGACACCGGAGTTACCAGAGGTGCGGTACGGGTGGGACAGTGCTGTGTGCTTCCCTGCCGGGACAGCAGCGGGGACTCGGGTTATGACAGGCGTGGTACAGGATACTAGAATATAATATAATACGGGATACTATAATATAATATAATACGGGACACTATAATATAATATAATACGGGATACTATAATATAATATAATACGGGATACTATAATATGGTACGGGATACTATAATATGGTACGGCATACTATAATATGGTACGGCATACCATAATATGGTACGGGATACTATAATATGGTACGATATACTATAATATGGCGCGGGATACTGTAATATGGTACGGAATACCATAATATTGTACAGAATACTATAATATGGCACGGGATACTATAATATAGTACGGGATCAGACATGTGCCTGGATCCCAGACGCCTTAACGTTTGAGTCTAGATTCTGATTAAAATAAAAGTGACACAACACTACTTTGTGATGCAACGTATTGTGTTTACATCCATCTTCTATGGCAAAGTCTGTTTTGCTTGTTTTAATATTACAATACTGAGAAGAAAAATCCTACCTGGACCCCTAGACCCTGAATCCAGGATCCACAGGGATCCTTGGCCATTTCCACGGTGTTCTGATTCATCGACCAACAAAAACAGATTACACATGAAGAAGTAAGAAAGGAGCAATGAGTTGCAATGTTCAAAAGTGCTATAACGCATTTATCTTTGCCACAATACGCATTCAAAAGCAAAAACGCGTGGGTGCATGACAAATGTATGTACGGGATACTATAACATGATACTATACTATACTATAACATGTGGTATGGTACGAAAGGGTAGCACCAGTGAGTGTCGCGCGTGGACGCATGACGGCAGCGGTCAACTTTAAACCAGTGCTGCGCGTTTCATGTGAGCAACAAAATAGTACGTGGCACCTGTCATTAATGACATTTAAGGTTAACGCCAAAGCTACAAAAAAAACTAATCACCGAAGACAAAATTTGCTGTGCTGTCTGCCTGTTGTAAGAGCAGACATTATTATGCAGTCCGATCTAAATTAAAAAAAACGTAAGATACATTGCGACAAAACGATTACACATGTTTTAAATACAAACCTACGATACATTTGCGACTGAACACAGCTGCTGTAAGCAAAACTGCCAACTAACACACTGTAAGGGTTACCACTGTAAATAGCTTGGCATATGCTACAATGTTACAAAGAAACATGTGATAAAACGTTAGACGAATATAAACACTGCAAAGGTCGAGGGGGGAGGGGGGGGGGGGCATGTAAGTGGGCTTGAGGACCACAGCACAAAACGCTGGAATAGACATGCAGGTGGTCACAGTATGTGTACACAATATACGCACAGGCCTGCCAGCGAAGCCCTCCACCATCCGCTGAGGACAAACGAGGAGCAAGCAACTGAAGAACGACCTCAAAATGATGCTGGAAATCCACCATCACCAGAGGACAGACATCATGAACACATTATTTTTGCTGACGTACAAATATGGTCAAATGATTTACGTCACACCGACCTGGGACTCGGTGAATACTTGATACCACAATCAATACCACATTTCGTTAACGCGGTATGAGCCGGCTTCCACTAACACATCATCTATACCATACTATTGTCCCAATATCACGTAGCAAAGCTGCACTGGAAAGGGCCAGGATCCCTCGACCCTGTCCACATCTGTCGCCCCTGTCCACATCTGTCCATATCTGTCCCTGGCAGGACCCCTTGCACCTCACCTCTGCAGAGTCCGCCGAAGCCGTCCTGGGCCTGGACGAACAGGTTGGGGTGTTGGCAGCAGAGCCGACCCTCGGCCGTGAACCGCCAGGTCTGGGTCAGTTTCCGCCGCGGGTCCCACCGTCGCAGCCGCAGCGGCACACACTCGTACGGCTGGATCGCCGGCGTGGCGATGTCGAGCACCTGGGACCGGCAGGGTCAGGTCAGGTCAGGTCAGGGCGGGTCAGGTCAGGTCAGGGCGGGTAAGGCCAGGGCGGGTCAGGTCAGGGCGGGTCAGGTCAGGTCACTCGTCCGGCTGGATCGCCGGCGTGGCAATGTCCAGAACCTGGGGCCGGCGGGGTGAGACCAAATGTGATTGAAACTTCGGGAATTGGGGGATGAAAAACCACACCACAAGGGACAAAACTGCGTAGCAAAGGCTGTGAACTTTAAGGACCTAGTGAGCTCATGAGATTCGACAACCTAGTTAAGTCATCAGATTCGATGGAACCAGAGCCCGATGAGCCCGAGCGAAGCAGGCACCGAGGCGTGCCTTACAAGTCTCCGATCTTTTAAGGGATTTGGTAAGGTAGGTAAGAAGGTGAGGTATATACACAACATATTTTCATACACGGAACATCACACCCTCCATAGTCCGCACATCACAGAGCGGTTTGATTGAGCAGCACTGACCATGAGCCGATCGGTGGCCTGTTCCGGGTGTCGGATGTCCCGCGGAGGACTGCTGCCCTCGTGGACCACGTGACCGCTGGGCAGGTGGCGCCACAGCTGAGACCGTACCCCCGGCTCCTGTGGGGCGGGACGGGGCGGAGTTAAAGGGAGCCAACCACGTGACCACTGGGCACTGGTGGCGCCACAGCTGAGACCGTACCCCTGGCTCCTGTGGGCGGGACGGGGCGGAGTTAAAGGGAGCCAACCACGTGACCGCTGGGCAGGTGGCGCCACAGCTGAGACCGTACCCCTGGCTCCTCTGGCGCGGGACGGGGCGGAGTTAAAGGGAGCCAATCACGTGACCGCTGGACTGGTGGCGCCACACTCTGGGCTCCTACAGAACACAGTGGAGTCGGGAGAAACTTCAAGCAGGGCAGCTGCAGATGACAACACCACCAAACCACAGCGTAAACACCGCGCGGTAACAGCGACAGGTCCCATGTTCATTATCCACACTACTTTTAAATCGACCAATCATGACTAAAATGAAGTTCCCGCAGCTAAACAAAGTCGCTCTTCTGCAGATTGCAGAGTCTCTCAGTCCCATCATAACTCTCCCCAGCAGACTAGTCATTGCCAGGCCGTGACTGACCTTTCGCCGGAGGACCACCACGCCGTCCGCCACGTCCAGCACCAGCTGGCGACACTCTACGTTCTGCGGGTCGAACGCCGCGCCCGATGGTCTGAGAACGCAGACAGACGAGGGGAACATGAGTTACCCACGGGAAGACGGAACCTAGGAATGTTAACTTACAACGCTACCGATCGACACAATCATACAGTGCACACTTTGATCAGTGCAATGTCGCCATTAGTCGGAAGGACTCATTTATAACATATATCCCAGATTGTTCCACACCACCCCACTTTTTCCGTGCGACTGACTCCACCCACCCTCCGAATGTGCCGGAGAAGGCGATGAACATGAAGTTGTCGTAGTGCAGCGGTTTGCGCTGGTTCAGCAGGTTGAGGTCGAAGGCGTCCGACTGTCCGCCGGGTGCCACCACGGTCAGCAGCGGCTTGGACTGCGGCAGGCAGGGCGGCAGGTCCCAGGCGTAGGGCGCCGAGCAGCGGGGTCGCACCGCGCTCCGACGGTAGTGCTCCTGGGTGCCGCTCTGGTGGCGACACAGGCGGCAAGTTCGTCACTCACTGACATCGGCCAAGTTCCATCGATGATCACAGCACACGTTAACCTTCGCCCTGGTGGGGCGGGGTCAAAATGAGCCGCCCCGCCCCCCTCGGGTTTTTCGCCTGCCGTGTAAAAACGGCGGCGCGTAGCGCCGCCAAATTTGGAACAGCTGTTCGGACATCAATTCCGCATATATTTTTTAAAAAAAATGGCCATGACAGGTCAGGTCACCAGGTCAAGTTAAGTGACCTTACCCCCAAAAATGTTTGCGGTCGTGCCCAGCCCACAGTTTTTGTCGGAGAGATTTGAAACTTGGAGGATTTCATGAGTGTATAGATACCTACAATTCGTTTATTTCGGATTTTCGATATCGGCGACCTGAGGTCAGGTCAATTTGGTGACCTCTCCATTATAAGTCAATATTTGAAAGACAGGAATCGGATTAGTCTCATTTCTTCAGGATCATGGTATCTTTGTCAATTATTGATGACCCAAGTGCAACTTTTGATTCGTGACCCCTGTAAACGTCATCTGTGATCACCTTAGGTCACTTTCGCTGTTTTGCCAAAATAACTATTGATAGAGGGGAGATAGGAACGTGCGAAAGACACCATTGCGTTCGTCTGGCCAAGACGCATCAACTCATATGCAACATGACCCAATTTGACCTACTTGGGTCATCACGTGACCTTGACATGAGTTCAAAAATTTTGAAAATTGTTTTTCACGTCACAATATATATGTTCGATGCGTCTTGACGAGAGAAACACGATGGTGTAAAAAAAAAAGTTCTATCTTTAAAAGTAAAAAAAAGTTATTTGCGAAAAGCCGTTCTCCATGAAAACAGCGTTTTGACCTTCGATGACCTCTGGAGCCTCATCTATTGCCTTTAGCTCAAATCTGATGAAAACGTTTCTTGGGGCATTTCAAGAGCTATCGATTGCTACTATGTCAATTTCTTCATAGCTATCATAATTTTCGAGATATTGAGGGATTTCTGGATCAAGATCCCGAAAACGGGACAATTTGACCTATGATGACCTCTGGTGACCTCAATATTGACCTGAGACAAAAATGACCGAGTAATTTCGAATGACATTGTTGAGAGCCTTCGATTGTTTTTGTCTTTTCTTTCGCCTTTCTTTCTTAGTTTTGGAGTTCGGGGGGGTCATTATGACCCCCCCCCCCCCACATACACACACCAGGGCGAAGGTGGCTCAGAGGCCCGCCAGGGCGCGGGTTAAGGAGCTACAGAGGCAGGAAAAACGATATAAGATAGGATGTATTAGGCTAGGTCAGGTCAGGTCACGTAGGACCAGTTCAGGTCAGGCAGGTCAGGTTGAGTCAGTTCAGGTCAATTCAGGTCAGGTCATGCCAACTCAGGTCAGATGAGGGCTAAGCCACGCCCCGTCACGCCTCGCCCCGCCAAAGATCGTCGCCGCCGTCACATTGCATTGCTCAGCAAAGCACAATGTCCGACTACCAGCCTCTTTCGCCCCATTGGAATCGCGGTGCATTATGGAAGGCTCTTGCGCTGACAAATACAAAATTAATTCCGCTCCTCTCCGAATAAGTCGTGAAGAACCTACGCCATAATGTCAACGAGTAAAAAACAACCGCATTACCACAGTCGACTGAATTATGGAAATAAGACGACGTCCACAAATCAGCAAATGCCATCGCAGCCCGGGCTCCCATTCCTTTGTTCAAACCGGAGAAACCGCACCTCGCACACCACATTCGCACCACCGCGCGTGTTTCCACCGCCTCCTCAACACACCCACCTGGATGATGACTCCCTTGGCGAGCAGACTCTGCTTCTTGGCCGTCATGACGAAGTAGTGCGTCTCGTCCTTGTAGTAGACGATGTTCTCCAGTTCGATGCCGGTGGCTTCGTACAGGTCCTTGAAGAACTTCTGGTTGAATATGAAGGCCACGCCGGAGATCTCGTCGACCCGGGCCTCCGCCTCCGTCCGCCGGTTGACGAAGTTTGCCGTGACGGCGATGGCCAGCTTGCCGCGGAACTCTTTACGGCGGAAACCTGGACCGGAAGGAGGCGTCAGTTAGTGGTTGATGTTTCACGACGGCGAAGGCAAGGTAATGGGCGTCGAACGGGCACTAGAGTTGTTATATTATGATGTATACCATTCATTAGAAAGACGCGATAAATTCATGAACGTAGTGCAGCCCCGCGTTACAGCCAACAGCTACCCATTAACGCATACACCTGGCAATGACAAAATAGTCAGTTAGTAGTTTAGACATAGTTTAGACATATAACCCTCTGAGGTGGTTGGCTTTGAATCAGCTGCTATCTTTGCACCCAAGTCGTACTCGGAGACCAAAATGAAGCAAGTTCAACGTCATTCCGATAACTTCTGCCTTTGCACGTATTGTAACGGAGTATGACACGTTCTTCCCGCACGGTTTTGTTCATCCACGCGGCTCGCAAAAACAGCGTGGGCCACCTCAGTGAGCACGTGGCCGCGACTCCGGACCCCGGGTCTTTGTCCCGCAAGAAGCAAACGCCAATGATCAGGGCCAACACCACAGCAAAATAGAGCAGCAGTCGTCCCACTCGGCAGGCAAACAGAGGCGTGCCAACCACTGACGGGTGGCGTGGAAAACCACCGTCAGGGGAGCAGCAAGCTTTTTTACAGCGAAAACGCTGAGGTTTTAGCATAGTGGCACGTAAGAACACGTAGTCTCGTCGTGATGGAGCATTGATTAGTTGGCCACTGAGACAGAGGTGCCACACATGAACAGCGCCGAATAACTTCTCGTCAGCACTTATTCATCTATCTCCCGGAACCCGAAGTTTGTGTGTTATTAAGACCGCCAGCTTCACTGACAGTCAAAATACGGGCTCACATTTGCTTCACCATGACATAAAACAAACTTCGTGCAGTCGTGTGCCAAATCACTGCCTTTTAACCGACATGCGTGTAGTGCAGGACCGCTCACCATGCCGGTACTCACATTTGAAGGTGTTGCGTTTCCCGTCAGCCCCGACCAGCACATCGAACTGGAAGTCGGCGGCCAGATGGTCGGGCGGGCTGAGGCGTGCCCGCCAGCCGGTCCGCTCGTCCGGGGGCTCCACCAGCTCCTCATAGCCGACGTTCTCATACACCTCGACGCCGAGCAGCAGGGCCACCTTGAGCAGGATACACTGCAGCTGACGGATACCTGGCGGCACCGTCAAACGGGTCAGCAGGCAGTCAGGAGGAACCAGCCAGCTACGAAGGAGGAGGGAAGGGGTGAAGCCAGACGACAGAGGCTTCACGAGAGGTTGAAGGTCATGGATTTCACTTTCAACGTAGACAAAATGTGGGAACTCGGATGAATGGATGGTGGGAAAAGATGGTGGCCTGGTTACACAGTCGAGGAAGATACACAGACACTATCCGCTATCAAGTATTGAAGCCGCGGCACCGGATCCAATGTTTAGCAGGTCCGTCTCTATATCAAGACGTGACCGATGCATGGGCAGGTTTGCTCTGACTGACCAGGGAAAGCACGATGGCGCGGTCCGGCCTCAGCTCAGCATTACGAGGCGTGAACAACTGTCAGCCGCTAGACTTACGTTTCAAAGTGGTTACGCTGAACTATTCCGTCCGTGTACCTCAACGTCGACCGACAGCCCTGGTTATTTTTCAATAGAAACACATCATTCTAAAAAATACTTAATTGAAGAAACAACCTTCGATGACTGAACGGGAATTACAACGGGCATTATCGTTTGAATGTCCAAAAAATGTGGGGGACAATTGCATAATGCACAAACTTAAAAAGCTGGCATGGCAGCATTAGCAAAACTTATCATCCATTCAGTACAAGTAAAATCCATTACTGAGAGCAGCGAAATCATGGATATCGGGCAATTCACAAAACCCTTAGATCCAGTCCAACATATCAGCAAATCCTGTGAAATCAATACCACCTCAACGATACTTAATCCTGGTGTTATCTGGTAGTATGGGCGGGCCGGGCGGGGCGGGTCGGAACCCCTATACCGATCGATGTGAGCCTGTGGCACCGACCTCCCGGGGACGGGGCTACAGCGGACCTCCCTAGCCCTACAGCCCGGGGAACGGCCGACCTCCCTACCCCCACAGCCCGGGGAACGGCCGACCTCCCTACCCCCACAGCCCGGGGAACGGCCGACCTCCCTACCCCCACAGCCAGGGGTTACAGCCGTCCTCCCCGCCCCTACAGCCCGGGGCTACAGCCGCCCGTCACAAAGTCCCGGTCAAAGGTCACACGTCCCCGCCTAAAATCCAGGAATACGGCTATCAAAATGGACGTAGGCTCCGTCCCTTCAACACAGGACCACGGCGTGGTCTGAACCAGCATCCCTACTACGCTGGGAACGCGGCCGGGAAGCCGGCCGCCCGGCCGACGGTAAATGGGTCAAGGTCGGAAACTGACCGGCCACAGAAGGCTGCCGTGTGTTCTACCGGCAACATGATGCCTTCCATACCCAGCGTGAGTGTTTCACGCGGGCGCTTCTGTCTGTGAGCGGTTTCTGTACACTAGGGCCATTCGGCGCGCAGAATCGGCGATGTCGCGGCGATTTCCCGCCGCCACCCCGGCGGCAGCGGGAAAACCTGGTCCAGTTCGGCTTGTTTGAGGGAAGTTGCGGCGACATCGCGAAAGTTCACGCGTCGAATTGCCTAGTGTGAGGCCGCCTTGAGCGATTTTCGCCTGTGGCCCCTTGGATGTTTCTGTAAATTGTATTCGGTGTCTCCCATTTCCATAGCCCATCACGGGAGCCTTCGAGGCATCTCACGTCGAGTGATTGACATAGAAGTCCATTGCCCTCCCAGTCCCCATTAAGCTACACGGGTAAACATTTCACCAAATGTCTTACATCTGCAAATGTCCTCAGCAAAAGTCTTTAGCCTTCTACCAAATAGCTTCGTACAGTCTTCTCATCTGTGAGATATCAATGCCGTCGCAGCACTGAACACGGCCATTCCAGATTTAACTCTCCTTGGCTACCCAGCAATCGATTCATTATCGGCCAAGTCACTCGGGTCATTTAACAAGGACTCGAACTAAAAGCGAGTCCGACGGGCGTCGATGACCAGTATCTGCCTATTACTTATCAGGTTTTATAAGAACGCCTGTCTTAAAAGGTCAAGGCATCCCAAGGAACTTAAATGGGCGACGAAGATTGGTATTTATGGACGCATCATTTAACAGCGAAGGATATTCGTAAAAAATCACCAAGAAAAAAAACGGTTGAAGCCGGTAACTATCGGTATGTATTCCTGTACCTAACAGAGCAATCTCCTGGTCAAATGATAAGCCCCTCGTGCACCCTCCCCGCCCCTTCCCTGGCCGCTGCGAGCGGCGGCTGACGCACTGTGCACTATGATGACGTCATTGGGTGTCTAACTTAGATAACGGCTGGCGGTCATCTAAACACAGCGCTCCTCCTGACTCTGCTTGAGACAGACGGCGTCTAATCGCTCCCATGACACGCTCCGATGCTGCTCTACAACCATCTGGCAGTGATCCGGCAGCAGCCACTCCTGGTTAGTGGTTAGCCCCCTTCTCCACACAACACGAGACGGAGTCCACGAGACCAACTCCACGAGATAGCATGTTCCTTCGGATCAGATACACCCGCGAGTACCTACAGACGGCGCCATGTGCACATTAAGAAGAACGTAACCGACCTAGCGACTATCGGTTTGAGGCAGCGAGTCGCCCCCTGCCCTGAGTCCCCAGGAACAAGTGGCGGCCCAGTGATCAGATAGACCATTCGGGCCGCTACCGTTTGTGCTATCGGTAAGCAGCCGTGTCCAAATATGGCGCCACAGGGGTAGGAATAGTGAGTGCGCCGGCTATAGCAGTGACACCCGAGCTGCTTCCGTCGAATAGCGTGGTTGATGGTTAGGGGTCGCCAGGGAGACACGGTAAGCGAGTAGCAACTGTGCGAGGACGAGACAGACTAGTGGTGGAGGCGGGGCCAAATAAATAACGAGAGCAAGCGTTAAAATGTGAAGTATCCCGCAATAACCGTAGTCTACAGTAAGCATTTGCATCAATAT
>JARFNZ010140130.1:0-10569 GCA_031763405.1 Balanus nubilus
CTTCTCAAGGATCATTTCCACCGCCCCCCCCCACCCCTCGGGGTTTTCGTCAATAGCGGAAAAACAGCGCCGCGAAGCGCCGCCAAAATTAGCGCACCTATTTGGACATCAATTGAGCGCATTGTATGCAAATGTTATCCCAGGTCATCTCAGGTGAGGGCATCTTGTCCAGGTCACGTGGCCCCACCTCCAAAAGTGTTTGCAGGTATGTCACAGCCACAGTAATTGACCGAAGGATTTTAAACTTTCAGCAACACATAAGATATCAGTACCTATAACTTGTATATCTCGGATTTTGTATGTCGATGGCCTGAGGTCAGGTCATTTTGGTGACCTCCCTATTATAGGTCAATGGGGGAAATCTTCAAATGCCTCTTATTTCAAGGATACACATCGTATCAGTCCAATCCTTTCAGGATCATGCTATCCTAAGCCATTATTGATGATACAGGTGCAGTATTTGATCAGTAACCTCTTATAACGTCATCTGAAGTCATCTGAGGTCACAAACTTTTTTTGCTAATAACTTTTGATAGAATGGAGTCAGAGACGTGAAAATGGTGCTGAATTGTCCCTTCCAGACGCACCGACTCATATGTAACATGACCCAACTTAACCTACTTAGGTCACCACGTGACCTTGACCTTAGGTCACATTTTGAAAGTGTTTTGTTGGTTAAAAAAGGGACATGATTCGATTTGTCTTGACGAGAGGAACACAATGGTACCAAAATAGTTGCGTTATCTTTGATAGCTAAAAAGTTATTCGTGAAATACGATTTTACAAAAAAATGCCCTTTTTAACCCTCTATGACCTCGGGAGCCTAAACCGTTGGCCTGATGTCGAATTTCACGACAATATTCCGATAGGGAATTTTAAGAGCTTTTGATGTATTTTTCCGTTTCTTTCTAGATATCCTAGTTCCCGAGTTAATCGAGGATTTGTGAAGCGGTGTCACAGCGACTCGAAATATGACAAAATTTGACCTTCGGTGACCTATGGTGACCTCAATATTGATCTGACCCGAAAATGACTATTGTAATTCCTATAACCCTTGTCACGATCTAGTTAACGCCGTTTGCCGCTTGTTGATACGTTGCGTGGTTTTCGAGATCTTAGGGTGGGGGGGGGGGCGGAAATCAACCTTCGGTCGTCGATGTTCGGCGCGAACCCCCGGCAGTACTAGGGTTAAAACTGTAGGTCGCTGAGGTTCTGTGCAAAAACGAGGTAATTTTGTCGATCTTTTGGATATAACAAATTTAGTGATGTCACTACACGCGATTTTTGGCCGAGAGGAGTTAAGTGTTTGACAATTTCAATATATGCAGTTTCAAAGCAAAATGCAAATAAAAAACGAAAAAGTCGTGGAATGATGTGTTCTATAAAATGATAATCCCATTTTGCTGAAAAGATAACTTTTTGAACCCTCGGAAATGTATTTTTCCTCGGGAAACGAAATCAATATTTTCGAAGATATTCAAAAGCGGGATTTATGCGAAGAACCAACTCCAAGTACGGATAATACTTAAACCACATTTTAAAAGCAATATCTTTATTTTTTACTAACTTATGACCCGATAAGTATGCGCAGCTCGTGAAGTCATTTTAAAAATAAATATTTTTGTTTTTGTGTACCAGATATAGGGAAATGAATGTCAGTTGTGTGTTTCCGAAACAAAATCGGTTCAGAAACCTTACTTCTTTTACTTAGATTTATCAATTTGGAAGTTTGAATTTATGTGACTAATCCTGGATCCAAACTTCATCAATATGAGGTAAGGCGGTAAAACGACTATCACTATCGATTCATACGTCTAAAATAGTATATAAAACATAGTTCACGTGGTCACATATAACTTTTGCTTTTATGACTTGACCTTGACCTTGGCTCGTACTTCGTATGATGCTTATTCTTATGCAGCACCTTCATCATACATTTGAGAGTACCCACTTTGGCTGGGTTTGTATCCGGAACTTTTGATCGTGCGGTCTTCACAGCCCATAATGCGCTAACTATAGATTTGACCTTTGACCTGGGCCGTGTTCTTGTCCGTCCTCCGTACACAATGTGTGTGTGAGGCCTGAGGCTGTTAAAGGTGCAAATATCACGGAAGCTAACATGAATTGCGCTATCCAAAAGTATTTTTTTTATACAAAAGTATTATTAAATGAAAGACTACCGCTAAATCTAGCAAAACTTGCAGTTCCATGGAAAATTAGCAATGAAATTCGTCAAATTACCCTGAATTACCCAGAATTACCCTGAATTACCCAGAATTACCCTGAATTATCCTGAATTACCCAGAATTGCCCTGAATTACCCTGAATTACCCAGAATTATCCTGAATTACCCTGAATTACCCTGAATTACCCTGAATTACCCTGAATTACCCTGAATTATCCTGAATTACCCAGAATTACCCTGAATTACCCTGAATTATCCTTAATTACCCTGAATTACCCTGAATCCAAGTGATTGGAATGGACGGGACTGGCATCTCTAACCCCAAAGCGTCTCATCCCCCTTCTGGGGGTGGGAGGCGTTGTGGTCAGAGATGCTAGCCTTGTCCATAGGAATCACTTGTTGGCGGTAGTTAAATTACTTTTTAAGTTATTGCATTAAATATTGATTAATTATATACATAAATTTAACCTCAACTTTGCATTTGACAATATTTCCTTACTAAAAACATTTGCATATACCGTTCATTATTGTCTTCCGTAAAATGTGCACCTTCAATAGCCTCGGGCTTCACACACAGATTGTGTTCGGAGGACGGACAAGAGCACGGCCCTGACCTCAGTTGGGGAATTTCGTGTAAGTTTTATGTGTCTCTTTGAGAGCCTTCAAAAAACGCCTCGCGCGTCTCGCTGCGATTATTGGTTCGGAAGATAACGAGGGAAAATCCCCCTCGGTGAATAGCGTTCGGCTATTGAGACCCCGGTTAATACCGGATCAATATACCCCGAATCGGCCATGGGCGCATAGACCCACCACTGACGTTCCCCTCTCCCATCAGAGGCGCCGGTGCAGACACCGCTGCAGACGCTGGAGATGATGTTCTTCTCCATCTTCGGTCTGGTGGACACGTACGACTACCTGCCGCCGCTCAACTCGCACCCAGCCTGGTCGCAGACGCTCATCAAGTTCGTGTTCGGCTCGTACATGATCGTCGCCGTGGTGGTGCTCATCAACCTGCTAATTGCTATGATGTCCGACACATACCAGAGGATACAGGTCAGTTACTAGGATAACTGCAGGAGGATGCAGGTCAGATACTTGGATAACTGCCGGAGGATACAGGTCAGATACTAGTATAACTGTCGGAGGATACAGGTCAGTTACTAGGATACTCATCAGAGGACATTGATCGGCTTGGCCCCTGGTCTCCTCTCGAAATGGCCATTCACCAGCTGTTATCTTCTTAGATCCTCCGTACGTGGCCTGCGGGAAAGTTGCTGTCTGTACTGTGAAATGTTAGTTCTTAGGTCTAAACTACAGGTAGTAATAGAGATACATTATCTTCACGCCGCCACGCCGTACCGGTGTGGTGATAAATAGGTATGTATCTGCAATGTTGTGCAATTACGATGACAGGGCCGGTGTATTACAATGTACATTTGTATTTGTACATTTGTACAATGTACCAATGTACATTGAACAATTTTATTTAAGTGGTGTGGTGTGGCCCCAGTATGCAATTTTTCGTAAAACATTATACATCCCTCCCTGGTCCGAACTAGTATGAACGTTGTACCGCTGCCCCTTCATCTGGTCTATTACGGGTATATGGGTACATAAATCAGTGTGTACAATATCAGGATGTCAATTGTCAGGGCGAGCTCATCTTGCGGCTGGCTGACTTCACTGTGGTCCTGTTTTCAGTCGAAATCGGACACAGAGTGGAAGTTCGGTCTGGCCAAGCTGATCAGAAACACGAACAGAACTTCGTCGGCGCCAGCACCCCTCAACCTCTTCACTAAACTGTTCATCTACATACATGCTTTCTTCAAGTTCAAAGGTACGCGCATTGCGCATATTTAAAATAAGCTAACTACGTAACACCGCCTATCAGCATAGCAATTTGACCCAGTGTTATGACAGATGGAGAAGTGCAGCTGGGAATTAGAAATGAAGCATCCGGCAATTGGAGGCTATGTTTTAGTCCGTGCATGCCTGCTTTTCTCCCGAAAACCGCATCGGAGCGTCATTTGACCTTTTGTGCGTGGTAGGTCGGACCGTCATGTGATCTATTGTGCCTGGTAGGTTGAAACGTCAAGTGACCTTTTGTGCGTGTCAGGTCGGCTGTGCGATCCGCGCGCGCTCGAGTACATGAAGACAGAACGACTACCAAAAGACGAGAAGAAGCTTGACATGACCACCAACATAGGCGGCAACTGGATGGGCAAGATGCGCAAAAAGTCCGTCGGACCCGGTCTCGGTACGTGCCCCACTGTCTGTCATTGCGGGATATGTACTTACATACATTGTACATACAGGAAGAATCCGCAGTCGCCTGATGGCCAGGAACTCGGGCGTTCTTTGTTCGCATATAAATATGCCATCGTGTTTCATGTTTAGTTGGTCGTCGATGGTCGGAGCATGCGCGTCTGATGGTGACGAGGATGTGTTGATTGCACTGTTGTGACGTTTGTTGTTTTTACTCCCGGTTCTCACTGTAAACGTAGAGCAAACGTTAACGAAACGTAAAAGTTGTTAAGTTGAACAGCCCACAAACGGTCACCAACACAAGCAGGGCACAATCGGATATGGCAGCAATGCTGATGGTTTAGCAATAACGTAGAATATGCTTAGAACATCGTGTCCGTGATTATGACAAAATATGACAATTGAGTGCCCACATTTGCTTCACGTTTCGTTTACTTTTCGCTCAGTGAGAACCGGACCTTAGGAGTTGTAAATACTCGTATTTTTATATTTTGGTTGTTCATGGCCCAGTAAAAGGTTGATGTTGTTATATTAGGTGCGTAATTTGTGTATATATTTTTGGTAATAGACGGCATGCATTTTGCTAGAGGTTATCAATATGCTGTTATAAATTTCTATCTATTTATCAACGGAGGATAAAGACATGCATTTCTGCAAGTATTAGTGCTTCTAGATTTGTATAGATCGTTGTGTCTGTATGTATCCTGCGCCTGTAATCAAAGCACCTTTTCCTGTAGATATTTTTCAGCAACCTAAGGTCAACAGGTCAACCCACTCCCTCATTTGATCCGAGACCTGGGTCGATTCCGTTTCCTTTACTAGAGGATAGCTCATTCTCCGCACCTGGTCCTGAAGTCAGCCTGCCTCTCATCATGACCTCGTGACCTGGGGGCTTACTGGCTCCAGAGTTCGTTGACCTGAGGTCAGCCCATCTGCGGCACTGTGCCATGTTTCAGCTCTGCCTGTGACCGCCCGCACCGCCCGCCGGTCAACAGCCGATTTCGCTATAGGTACCGTGATGGGAGCCTGTCAATCAATTAACCATGCATGCTGTCGAAACCGAAAGGCGATTACATATTTACTAACGACTCAGCCATGCATCAATCATCACAGACTCAACAAACACAAACAATCATCACCTGCTATGGTTCGATATTTTGTATATATAAATATTTATAAAGCATGTCATGAATCGTTTAAGTGCAGACAACCCATATGTATAACTGTTTGCTTGTCCACTCGCTTGTTGTTTGTTCTCTATGCTTGAACCTGGTTCTTTTCGATGGGTTCCACGTGAGAAACAATTGCAAGCACGCATCCTACTCAGTACGCCAGCTGGCAAGGCACAGGTGCCGGCTATGGGTATGGCTCGGGAACCAACTCCTACCTTTTGCCGACCGCCGTTGATGGGGATACTTACTGTTGAAGACAGCGGCAGATTGTGTTGAGAAGGAGGTTGACTTGGGCAGCGGATGGGCATTGCATTACTTGATATTCACGGTAAATAGGCTTGGTAGGTATTAACAGCGTATGGTCACTAACTCCAAGCACAAGCGTTTCGAATCTACGGTATATTTTGTTTCTTTCTGAAACGTCAACAACTCTACCCTTGCACAATTATTGATACCTTTACTCGAAAACAAGCTCAATGTCAATGTCAATGTAATCTCGTTCTCTAAATGTGACACAAGAACCACTCAAGTCTGTAGTGTGTCACTAAATTCGTACTTCTACCAACATCAGCACCTCGAGCCCAAGCGTCGCCTCTGCCCTCAGACATGAACCACTCGAACCTGAGCGTGCAGCCGTCCAGCGCGTCCAACATTGCAGGGCCGCGACGACTGGAAAACGTCATCGACTGGCCAAAGGTGGGTGATGATGCGACCTGCGTTCGACGGGTGAACGCCGGGCGATGAATCTAGCTGTCGGTGTATGACATGGTGTTGTCGATTTATTGGCATTAACCGAGAGTAAAAACCCAGGCTTGCAATGCAGCCTAAGAAGTTCTCCATAAGCGGCGAATTACAATGTATGGAGCCACTTCGTCTTAAATTTGTTCCTGTTTTATTATGGGAGGTAGGCATAAATCATAAACTTATACCGCTGAGCCAGGCCGGGTTGTTTTTGTCCATGTTCACTAACATTTGCTGTTCCCTTTAGCTTGTGACAAAGTATTTGGACGATCGGAATCTTCCAGACGACATGGTATGCGGGAGCGCACGCCGATGTTGCAGTGGTGTGGTTTTATTCGTGTATTGTAAGGGTATCAACTATAGATCCCGTCATATGTTTGGGTGCACCTGTGTGTGTGTGTGTGTGTTTTCGTGTGTGTTTGGGACGCACTGCACAATAAGCCAGCCCCCCCCCCAAAGCAAATGCCGAAAATGTGGCACATTGTGCGAATTTTCGTTTACTTGAGGCTGATCCATCTTAAACCTATGACCAGACATTTCAATATAGATATTCTTACGTTACGTTTTTGTTTCATTTGGTGGTTTCTTACTCGTCGTTCACAATAGAGCATTTCTGCATTCTATCTGATTTATCTCCAATACCATACCAACCTTACTGCTTTTTTATGTCTCGACAAGTAAGAGTAGAAGTCATATCCAGCTATAACCAGATATAATTTCAAGGCCACAGCCGTATCAACGTGTTTAACCCGCGCCCCGCTGGGCCTTTGGATTTTCCACGCCGTTCTGGGGAGGGGGGGATGTTGTTTGAACATCCCCTCCATCTCGGCTCCTGAGAAAAACACGCTCGAAAGCTTGTCAAAAATCATTAGAAACTAATTCGGTCATTTTTAACTCAGGTCAATATTGAGGTCACCAGAGGTCAACAGAGATAAAATTGTCCAATAAAAGGGAGTTTTTCAGGAAAATCCCCCATTATCTCAGGAATTATGCATGCTAGGAAGAAACCCAAAGAAAACAATCGGAAGCTCTTAAAAGGTCAAGAAAGAAGGGTCCTCAGATATTTAGGTCGATCAATTATTAACGCTACAGAGGCAATCAAACTCAACTTGTCTGTTTTGTATTAAAATAGTTTCCCATGACTTACTATAGACCTAATAAAGTTAGAACAATATGTTTGGCACCATAGTGTTTCTCTCGTCAAGGCGCTTCGAAGCGTGTTCATTGTAACCTCGCAAGGTTAACTTAAAAATCTGACCGGAGTTCAAGGTGAACTTTTAAATCTAAATAGGTCATGTGGTATGTGAACATGAAAATAGCCTTTGCTCATATTAAATCAAAGAGGAAAATATTCAGAAAATTAATTCAAACTAATGCTTATATTTCGTCACATGGGACTTCTTCAGGGCTAGTGGGACTTCTTGAGGTACTTCATTTCTTGGGACTTCATTTCTTCACTAGCCCTGAAGATGTCCCATGTGACGAAATGTAGGCATTAGTTTGAATTCGTTTTCTGATTTTTTTCCTCTTTGAATTAATATGAGCAAAGGCTATTCTCTTATTCACATCATTCTCATAATACTCATGCAAACAACCATCCATAAATTAGGTCATGTCGTATATGAATCAATGCGCCTTTACGAGACAAAGACATTGGTGTTGGTGCCTTGCGCACGTGTTCTATTCTTTATTCTCTATCGCAAGTTGACCTCGGCAAAAAAGGAGGCAAAAAAGTGTTGGTGACCTCGGGTGACCTCAGGTAACCTTTACAAGGGTCACTAATCAAAACTACTTAGTTAATCGAGAAAACCCTATGTTAACATTATGCGAAATACATCGGACTGATCTGGGTTTTTGTTCTTTGTCCGAAAAACCGCAAGGGGTGTTCAAACACCCCCTTCAATCAGCAGGGCGCGGGATAAACTGACGGAAACCGAAATATTTTTCATTTAAATTTGCATAAAATTTTACTGCGACTGCGACTATCATACTCGGTTACAGAGTATGATAGTAAAACGATGTTTTGTTCATCTTACAACTTGTTCTACCAACAACGGCACAAAGGATGGGTGCGTTTAAATTAGTTATACTTCGTGACTGGTGTTCTTTTAAGCCTGTTTAAGGTTTTTGTGCTGTCTGTATATACCTCTGCACGATCATAATGGCGTCCAAATTAGCTGGGGTATTATTTGAAGAAGGTGATTTCAGATTTTACTTCGATTTGTATTCATATTCTTCCTAGAGTTACTTGCCAACAAAATACCTATGACCTTCATTCCCAATAAGGAAACAGTGCGGGTAGGGGACACATTTCATGCAAAGCAGGTATAACTATACATACGATTCACCGTTTTTCGAAAATAATGATTGAGCTTTTTACTTTAGGCAGAAATGGAACTTCTTCACCATGACTACCCTTTCCCCAAATTTATTATTCTGCTTCGATGGGGCAATTTATCTTTATGCTTTCACCATTTCCTTGTCTGTGCTGTTCCGCCTAGATACCGCTGGGTGGTTGCGGTTGAGATATGTTAGATTTGCTTATCATGCAGTTCTTGTGGTGGATGGTGCATGCTTTTGATGTGCTGTACATATATGACATATTGTGAACATCGGTGTAGTCACTTGTGTAATATACCTTTTTAGCTTGGTCGTGATCAATGTGGAGCAGTTATGCTGAAGCTGTTGAATTGGGGTGACCCGCGCTTCGCCTCGTCTCTGAAATGTCCTGCCGTCAACGAGCTTTGTTTACAAATGCTCTGTCAAAATGTATTCCGCTATTTTCATGTCTCGCTGAACGTCAAGTGTCGAATTATTCTGATTTATGCCCGATCTTGTTTTGCCTATTTTCCAAAAATGACAAAGTACAGACATGTTACCCTTTCCCGGTCGAAACATAGTTTCTCCTTTTCAATTTCTCCAGCGATACGATGGGGAAACAGGCTAAGATCCGTCATTTCCAGGGACGATGACTCGGAGGGACTACCAGTTTCCTCAGTTTCAGTGATCCCTTTCCGTCACAAGTCACCACCAATATCACACCAACACGCAGCAGAGGCGGCCGGCTGCCCCGCCCGGTCATCTCTCAATAACGTCATGACGCTCCCGATGACATCATGACGCTCCCGATGACATCACGCCCTCGTACCGGCAGGTGGTAGAGAAGTACTTGGCGAACACGGGCCAGAACATCTCCCTACACAAGGGCGGCGGTCTGATGGACAACGACAACAGCGCAGATACGGAGACGGTCGAGAACGGTCATGTCTGAACCGCCGCATCGCGGCCGGGTGAAGACACATCCGAGATCGGGCCAGGTCAAGGTCAAGGCCACCTTTGATCCGCAGAGCTAGGTCAAGGCCATCCTGCTCGGGTCAGGTCACCGGACGGAGGCGTGGTCCACCGACCGACGGGCCTAGACCAAGCGTGCACTGTGTACGTGACTCTGGTGACCGACTGTGACAAGAGGCGCACCGTTGAGAGACATGAAACGCGCACGGTCGACCACAATCGTGCCCACCGTCACGCATATCAATGAGCTGTGTGATGCGCGCGACCTGCTGCACGCGCCTTTTGGCCGCGTCGGCGCCGGGCGGCGCTGTTGGTCGTGCGAGAGTTTGTTAGCGGAGTAGGTGATGGGCTGCATTGTGGCGGCCAGAGAGCGCTGAAGGCCGAGAGACGCTGATAGGATGAGCTCTGTTCGGAGTTGTGTTTGTGCTGCTGCTGGTCGGCGTTCATCACCGGCTGACGGTCGCTGCTGGCTTGTTCGGGGTGGGACTCGGCGAGAGAGAGCCTGGGAGTTCCCGGTGCGCGAGCAATACTGCGATGGCTGGCCATCAACAGAGTGCGTGTATGTGCTGATACCGGGGTATTTGTAAATGTCGGGGTCAAATGTGAATCTTCAGAGCCAAGAGGACACATCCATGGCTTTCTTGCTCTAGAAAATGCGCCGACGGTGGTGAATTTATGTCGAATTCGCAGAATCACCTCTTGGGAGACATTTTGTGATCGAGGCAACGGCGTACTGATATTTCACAATAAGAAGACTTAAATAGTTTGAATCAAACCATTATTGAACGCATTCTAAATTTTAATTCTTTTCGCCATTATCATGCCTTAAAGGGAATAGTCCACCTTGAAAAAGTCGAGTGAGTGTGAAAGAACGACCCAACAAAGCATGCAGATATTAGTGGCGATGTTAAAATA
>JARFNZ010140141.1:0-10110 GCA_031763405.1 Balanus nubilus
TTTTAGTAAAATAAACAAACTGCGTAACCGAACACATTACCAAGAACGTATGAAGAGCGCCAAATTCGATGAAATATTTACGGTGGCAGCCATCATGCCGAAATAGTGCGGATCATAATCAGGCAATTCTTTTGAGAGTTGGAGATGGGCCAAAAATAATTTCCTAATCAATCCTGTTTGGTGATGTGGCTGCACGTTTGAGCCTTACCACAAGTGACACAAAATTCATTACGTTGATTTTTACTGGTTTTACATTACCGCCAAAGGTGGCAATGTCCCTTGTTTAAGGGTAATGTATGACTTTTTTTCCATAAAAATGGAGTTAGCACTTGTATTCGCAACTTCCGAACAAGGGAAGCTGGGAAACAGTACATTTAATGGTTGAAGATCGCGTTAAATGGGTTAAATTTGACTTCAAAAACTAAAATGGTCCCACTATCGAAAAGAGGTGGGTCTTAACGCAAGTAGGTACTTCGCATTCCGGTGGTTACGAACATATATCAGCACAATTTTTAACACTAAGCAGTGATTCAGTATACCAGGTATCCATTATGACACACTAAGTGGTTATTGAAGCCAACTTAAGCATATTCACTGTGTTCGATACATTGTAACGTAAGGCAGTACCAGAAACAAGTACCAATAAGTACCATTCCCAAATAAGTCATTCCTAGTTCGTTTCCTCTTATTTGAAGCAAAAAAAAAACACTGCTAGTTTCAACATCATGCACGTTCAGAAAACACCAGATATCCATGGTCCTCTTCCATCGCCAAAGGTCATACATTCCCTTTAAGACAATGACACTTTTAAAAACCGGGTCTGCAGTGAAATCTGGAGCTGCCATTCAGGTATGGAAGTTGTTTTACATAATATGGAACATAATTCTTCATATTAGCATTCCTAAAAAGTAATCTTGCACGAAGAAACACGCCTTTAAAGGTAGTGTGTCTACTGAGATTGGCGACATGGAGTGGACATGGAATGGGCAGATTTTTCTGAATTAAGTCATGCTCGCATTTCCCCAGTAAAGCCCTAGTTGCTGAGAAATATTTTTTACCCCATCATAGGTATGGAATACAAAAGTTAGTGGTGTTATCCCAGCCTGCTTCCATCACTAGAATTTGATGCAAACTTGCCAACGTGCTGATAGCGTCAACCAATCACAATTCATCTAAACAGCTTGTGAGTGCTGATAGCAGCATTCAAACAGAGCCCTAGTTCTGCTTCAACTGTTTGTTTACAACTGCTGTTTGTAATTACTGTCATAAAATGTTTTATGTGCGCCATATTATATTACTTCTTTTTTTGTTTATTTGCCTTTATCATAGAAAATGTTGCTTCAGTACCAAAATATGCTGAAACAATTCAAGCAAAAATTCAATTATTTGAGGCTTATCTAGGACTTATGTTTCATTCAAACGTGAAAACAATAGCTACTGATTGTAGGAAAAATATTTTGGGCAATAAAAAAACAGTAGACACACTCCCTTTAAGTTTGGGTGTTGCGAAATTTTCCACGGTTACATATACTTGTCGCAGAGCCGTAGCAATTCTCAACCCTTGCTGACTGCGACTGCGGCTTGTCTGTTCACTATGACAGAAAGCACCATCCATTCATTTTTGCGTGATGTATAGGTGAAGCTTGCGATGTAAAAAAACCGCTGTGTTTATTTTGACCGTGGTGATTTTCGCAGACCTGCCGACGCACGGCCCAGTGATCAGTGGTGGACGGGACCGGTACAGGGTCGGAGACCTGATTCAGCTCAACTGCACCTCGCCCGGCACTGTGCCGCCGCCCAAACTCACCTGGTACATCGAGGGAGAGAGGGTGAGTGTACCCAAACTCACCTGGTATGTTAAGGGAGAGAGGATGAGTGTGCCGAAATTCACCTGGTACACCGAGAGAGAGAGAGAGAGGGTGAGTGTACCTAAACGCACTTGGTACATCGGGGAGAAAGGGTGAGTATGCATCAAAATTCACCTGGTGCATACATCGGGTGAGAGGTGGTGAGTTTACAGCCAACTGCTCTCCGGCCCCATGAGTCTTTAATACTGATCTGAATCCTGATATCCACCTAGTACTAAGGAACTGCCGTCAGGTCCGCCGAGTCCTAAGGAACTGCTCTGGAGTCCTGACGGACTACCCTGAGGTTTACTGAGCCCTGACAGGCAGCTCCATACCGTGACGGAGGAGGTCATAACATGCCGGATACTGCCCAACGCCGGAGAGAAGAGCGGACGTTCCGGCCGGCGCTGGCCTCCTTTACTGCCCGGCTACGTGCCGTCCGTTCACTGAAGATGATCTGAACCAGAGCACTCCCGTACTCCGGGGCCATAAAACGGTTATGGTCTAATGGAAACTAATGGACATTAAACGTGGGTTCCCCGCCTGAAAGCTGCCCATCCCCATGTATTGGCGTTTGGAAGGCGAGCTATTACTTGTGATTTTGCAGACATGTTTATATGAATATTAACACATTTTGTTGACGCCATCTAAGCCACCATAGACCACCCTTGATCTAATAAATACAGACTGTAAAGTGCCTCTAATTCTAATAATTTCGTGTACTAGATTAGGAGGAGAGTTCTTTGCTTTGATTGATTGCTTTGGTTCTTCAGGGCTCGGCTTCTGTAAGAGCTGTAACGAAAAATGTCATGGTAGGATATCGGTGTGATCACCTATCTTATGTAAATGATTCCTTGTACTACCTGAATGTTTCCAAGCTTAAGGAAAATAAACATAATAATAGCGTTATCGAATGGTATCGAAATGGCGGCCGACCGGACTTCGAGTGTCGTTGTGGACGGCCTCGGTGTGATAAATTGTAGCCTTTATATCAACGGTAAGATGCATGGCCAGAATATTTCTGGGCATGAGATAAAGCTATTGTTTTTTATATATATTTCTTATCTCCCACCCACGCATTACACAATGACAACAATAACATCTGGTTTTGAGCTAGTTGGGTTAACTTGTCAACAACATGTCATTGATCCCAAATTAATTGAGTAACTTTGTAATGAACAACAATGAAACTTCAGTAATCGAAGACAACGTTTGCTGCTAAATCTGGTAAATGTGAAAGCCGCGTTAGTCAGCATCTTCGATCTGATTATGCGTGCGAAAAGCCATCAGATAGAAATATATCAATGAGGTCTGCCGATCGTTAGCTCCAGATTGTCTCCTTATATGTACGTTCGTTTGCACTTTGCAGTTTTTTTACATAGTTAAATAAGCACACATACATAGTTTTCCCGTTCCTGTGGCACAGTAGGGAAAGCGCTGAGCTTCTGCCCACCCGGTAGTGAGAGCCCGGGTTCGAGTCGCTTCGTTGCTAGCTATTTGCTCCTTGCTGGGATGGCCTGCGGCCGGTGGCGCGACCGCACTCAAGGCCAGTTGACGTCAGTGAGCGAATGTGTCCACCTGTTGTGTCCACGGATTTCGAGCACGTAAAGTTTTTGTCTCTTAATTCTGCCGGCTATCCGAAATTGCCCGATCAGACGGTAGGGGCCAGGAGTAGGATCTGCGCAACATGGTCTGCTTAGCGCGGGTTCGTACCTCGCAAATCCATCCCTTGAAAACGTTAGTACCAAGTCTATACAAAACAGAAATTGAAAAATGAGTTTCGACCATAGTGCTGATTTTCACATTTATTAAGTTTTTATTTTCGTTCCATGCAAAAATCAGTACCATACACCAATGTCCCCGATTTTTACAAAGAAAATGATACAATTATCCATCTCTCACAGGGAATGCTTGGGGCCGATGTTTATCAGCCATCAAAATGCCTTCCGGATTCAAAACACTTCTTCCCCTTTCGTTGGCTCGATTTTTTTTTTGTTCAACTCATTGAACGCATCCTTCAAATGTAAACAGGTAAAATATCACCTGTGAGAAAGCTCAATCATTTGGTAGACGAAGGAGCAAGTGAATAAAAAGCTTAAATAAAAAGGAGAGAGAGAGAGGCTAGTTAACTCCACCACCATGCACCATATGATTCTATGAGTATGTTTTGCCAACGAACTGAACGGGCTGTTTGATGAACTCGTTTCGTTGTGTTTCGCTCGCGGACCTTTCATCATCATAAATGATTTAAGAGAGATCACGACCTGATATAGTGACACGTCATTTCCCGTCTGCCCGTGACCGGTGACGGGCGAGGGTGGGTGTTGGATGACGGATGACAAATGACAAATGACGACTGGGTGTCGGCGACCGCGAATCTCGTTGTTTCTCTCAGGAGCACCCTAACCCAATGTATCCCTTGTCTCTCTCAGGTCAACCCTAACCTAGCCCCCCCCCCCCCGCTGTCTCTCGCAGGCGCACCCCGACCTGGTGACCGAGTTCCCTCATTCCGTCGGGGCTGGTGGTGTTGTCATCATCACCAAACAGCTCCGACTGATACTGCTCGACAGGCATCTGGCGACAACGGGCAGGCTGAAAATAAAGGTACGACACGTCAGCTCATGTGATAAATAAGAGCTTGAGGCCATTTTTTTATACGCCGCCACCCATTAATAGGTGACCAGAAATGTCTCCTCCCGCGATCCCAACGACGCACAATACCTGACGTTAACACCAGACAAAATAAAAGGAAAATGTCGCGGCACTCTCAGCTAAGAAAACAAATTATTATTTTTACAAAAAAAAAATCAAGTCACGGCTGCAGATAAAAAAATCGAGCTAAGAAAAGCAGCCGTCTGTATTTTCATTTTTATAAAAAAAAGAGCAGCGTCTGAATTTTTTTCATTTTTCCTTCCTTCGGCTGCATTGTTGTCTGTCAAAGAAGGAGTCGGCCAGGCTTGATGTCATACCTTGAAGATTCGTTAATTGGTCAGTATAGCTTGAACAAAAATAGTTGATCGTTTCCCATTTTGTTTTTGACAAGGAGAATGAAAGGATTTTGAAAATGTCGGCTATAATTTTATGCCACGGTGCAATTTGAACCTTGCTATTTATGGTACATTTTACCCCCAAAATACCGAATTCTGTAGTTTAACCCGCGCGGCGCTGGAGTCTCCAGCCACCTTTCGTTGGCTGGAGGGGGGTGGGGGGGGGAGTGTTTTTCGCCCCCCTTTGATAACTTCCGAACTAACAGTTTGATCGGGACGCGTAAGGCGGCGATCAAAGGTATCAACGAGTCGAATCTAAAGCATGCTTAAAATTGTATTGCAAAGGCGAGAGATCAGGTCAAGGTCAGGTCAAAGGCAAAAATCACGGATTTTCGTATTTAGGCTGCAGAGACTAGACTATCAACAGCAGCGTGCCGAAACTCGGACAAAACACTTCAAAATATCAGGCGAAAGGAATGATAGAGTATAAGTGGCATAGTAAGCACAGGTCAAGGTCAAATTCAGGTCACCAAGGGTCACTATGAGTAAAAGTTATGTGAATACCGTGTGACATATGTTTTATGGGTTGTTTCAGCCATGGAATACGATGGTTACGTTCATTTTGCCATTTCACTTCAAGTTCAGGTCAAGTCGAGGTCAGGTCAGGTCAAAAAAGTTCAAATTTTTAATTTCATAATTGGCAATACAGGGCACATGATTATGGCTCATTTTCGTCTCAGGAACTCAATGGTGTCATTTGTTTTGCCGTACGAGGTCTGGAAGTGCCAAAAACGCAATTTTAAGAATGACGTTATTACACTGTATTCACATTAGAGTCATCTGGGGATGAAAAATAAAGCTATTGACTCGAAAATTGGCATGTTGATCACTCATAGGTAGTTCTCTGACATATTTTCCGTTTTTTTTATTTGAAACTCTAGATTTTGTGACCCTTTAATTATTTTACCAAAAATATTTGTATTTAACTTTTGGGCACCAAAACAAAGTGCAAAAATCCGAGATAGACATTTTGTAGACAATGTCATTTACTTCCTTCTGTCCCCTTTCGTTTGCAATTTGCTTTTAATATTGATGTTTTATGATGTTTTATGTTTTGGAGCTATTAGGAAAGTTCGCCAGGGGGGGGGGCAAAAACGCCCCCCCCCCAGCCAATGGTGGGTTAATAAAGCTGGAATGAGAACAAGAAAGTTGTAATTACTTGTAAAACGCCACCGATTTACCCAGCATATTTGATTGCCCTTTCGCTAATCAATGATTTATCAATTAGGCGTTTGAGGCGCACACGGCAAAAAATAGGACAGGATAAGATCATCAGAAAATGTAAGTTGGGTCTAAAAAATAAGCAACAACAGCAATACTCACCTTCCAACACGACGCCGTAACAACTAACAACGGCGATTTTCTCATACGCAGAAGTCGCAAACGGAGCTGAATATGGCAGCAATTATAAACCGGGCGGGAAGATGTCTCTAGAAACTCTATAACTTCGAAAAGTCTCTAGAGAAACATTTAGAAGAAGGAATTTGAAGTACGGAAATTGATCAAATGCAATAATGATGTAATTATTTCCCCTTTTCAAGGGATGGCGTACACTCATACCTATTTTTTTGACTATGTAAATAATGTTAAATGCCACTTGAAATCACGTAAAACCCCGGAAATGTTGACAAAATAATGCCGAGTTTCAACGTGTTTGAAGTACTACTACTCAAAATGATACTATCCGAGCAAACAATTACGCGTGGAGCGCAAAACTAACTTACGTAGCATTTTCAGGTGGATGGAGACAACACTTAGCAAAATGAGTTAAATTTACTTTCCAATGTATTCCCTTGTGTTCAAAAACACTGCTGGCTCCGAAAAAGGTTGAAATCCTTAAATTCCCTTTAAAATGATGTTAGATACAACTTTTGTACACAAACTATACCGATTGTTCTTTGTTTTACCACAAAGATAGTACTATTTGAGGGAGGAAATAGTTACATTTCTATAAACTCCTTGCGGATGCATTCCAAGACGCGGCGGCGACGCTGATTGGCTGGCGACCGGAAGGTTCCGAGCGGTAGGACGAGCTAACTTTGTTAAAATACGGCAAGGAACGGCGACGGAAAATGGTCAGATGTCTCATTAATTGATCGCCCACCCCCATGCCCTTTGTTTTATTTACTCTCTTTCTCTGAGGCAGCTGTTCTCATCATCATGGATGTGGTTACACCTTTCGAAAACCAGAACGACTCTTTTCCCTTTCAATCATCGAGCAGGTGACTGACTTCGCCAGTAAATGGCTTTCCGTCGGCGAACGTGGCAAATCAGTAATTCTCGTTTTCAAGCCATGCGGTACAGCATAACTTCCGGCGTTTACAACTAGCGCTATCTAGGGACAGGAATATAAGTAGACATACGTTCTGTTGCTCAGTCTAAAGCGGCTTCTCCCAAAGTATTACAACACACAAACTGCACTGGATAAGTTAACCTCAATTAACATTGAATCAAACTTGATGCTATTTGAGATGACCTCGAAACAGTAATGTAGGTACTATAATGGAATACTATATAGCTGCGTTATGCGTCATCATCAAAAGAGTCAGCAACAGTTACCCATTCAGCTGCTCAATTGCCACTACCTCAAGTCGGATAATAAGTTGATTACCCCATATCTGATCATCACTCTTCTGGAATGTACCCTGACATCGTCTCTAACATTTTTCAGTGCACAGCGTCGCTGGAGAACATTTACTGGAGGAGCCACGAGCGACACGTGCACGAGCACGTGGAAGCTCGCCCGGCACGTGTCACGGGCAGGAACCTCCCCAGTGAGTCGCTATCGTCACGAATAGGAAGTCCCTCTTAAGTTAAACCAACAGCACGTGTCTCAGACAGAAAATGCTTAGTAAGCCCGTAAGACCCGACCCGACGGAAACTCGACACGTGTCATTACGAGTTGAATGTGTCCGGTCTGCACCGGCTCCGGCACAGCTGAACTGTGGGATGTGTCTCGGGTTTTCCGTGACCAAGGCTAGCAGGGTCGGTCAGACGCCGCGTGCTGTACTGTGATGTGCCCTCAGTGGGCTGGACGAAATGGACCGCCTCATATCAGGCCGGTAATGTCGGCAGCAGCCGGCGGCCACTGGCCAGACCGGGCCACAGGCCAGACCGGGCCACAGGCCGCCGGGCCGCCGCCGCGCCGGCGACGCAGCCTAGACATATCCTGACGTCAGCTTACGACGCTCGGACGCAGGGCGCTGGGTTAAAACGTAATCCAGGAGCTTATGTGTTATTTTAAAAGGAACTTAGATGAGTCTCACAAACGTTGCTATCTAGGTTCGTGTGATGAACTGGACAAGAAATGAACTAAATCGAATATAACGTACTGCGCGCCTTCAGTCGCAATAAACGATGTCACACTACCTATCCCTGTCCCATTGAGCTCAGTGTCTTGGTAACAGTGGTATAACACCAATAGGATGCAGAGGCCAACGCCTAGCCGGCAGTGGTATCGGAAATCGTATAGGCCTGCTGGGTAGAACCCTACATACACCGTTCTTGTTCAATACGTTTTCTTTGAATACATAGTTGTTCATTCTCTACGCGCATAGCGTTAAAGTGACGAGCAAACAAAAGTGATTAGAAGTGTTATTAAGGGATTGATGATATATGCAAGCCATTACTGCGTTGGCAGCTTAATTTTCTTGTTGAGTTCATCAATGATCACGTAATCCCAAGTTAATTCCACTAGTTAGTCATGAGGTGGGAAATAAATCATTTTTGATGGAAGATCGATACGAAGACAAAACCATACATGATTCGTGTGTTTCATACTTTATTCGGTAAATAAAGCACTTTAATAACAGATATAGTATGCCAATTGCTTCGAAAAATCTAGTTTATTAACCTTGCCAAATACGTACCCAAATAGGCACAAAACACCATGAAGTGCATACCACTTACATTGTACAGTTTGTGACTTTGTGAAACAGATACCATATAAGGTATATTTATGCCAACGCGCAATGCATTCCAGTATGTTCTTATGATACATTCATTTCAATAACTCTGTGCAGTGCGCACTTTACTTTCATAGTGCACGGTTATTCATTATGCACTGTATTAACATACCTGTTACACTCCCCCGTTCGTGGTACATGCGCCGGTCACCGGTTGTAGCCTTCAGATAAGGTGCCGTCCATTAATTGCGGAACGCAAAATTTAAGAATGTTGGACCCCTCCCTCCCCCTTGCCACAATTTGTCACATTGAAATGTACCCATGCCATAAGCACGTTACACTGATGGCTGCCCCCTCTCCTGTATTTGGTAACATTTTACCACACCAAAAGATGATTTTTTCGCCGGTGATTTTGGCCGTCTTTCAGATGGGGCGAACGTGTTGGGCGTCTGGCAGAAGTGTCGGATTCTGGCGGCCACCGCCTCCCTGATGCTGCATCGCTCCGTTTGGAGGTGACAGAGCGACTTCGAGTGGTGAGAAACCCTCCTCATCACGGTCAGGGAAGACAGCAAACGAGGCAACAAACACGCCTCCAGTTGGCTTGCGAGAGAGATACGACAGACTGTGCTTTGGAGCCAGTGGTTGAGAACTGAGTATTGAATGAGACTTATAGTGTTGTACTGTCGGGTTCTCGGTAAACCTTGCTCTGCTGTGCTGGTATTGACTGACTGTGTGTCAATACTATACGCTTTTTGCATGTATGACGCAAGTCACTCATATTTGTGTGACTTTGTGACAATCTGTTATGGAGTATGCTGTCAATTCTTTATCGCTGGAAACATGTTGGCAATTGATCGGACTTCATTAAAGGAAGTGTGTCTACTGAGATCAGCCATGTGAAATGATTGACATGACATCATGGAGCTTTTTTAAATTGAACGATACCTGAATAACCGTTTCTCCAAAATAACTGTACTAGCTGAGCTACTCAAATTAACCCGTGACCTATTCGATTATTCATGTCATTAAACTATTACCATGAAACTGTATCTAGAGTTTGTGAATGACATCTGATCACACAGCCGTTTTGAATGAAGGATCACTAATAGATTAAACCATATTCCGTGCGGGGGGAAGGGGGAAAGCGGGGGCAGATTTGACCCCCCTCCCGTGTTTTTTCGATCGCCACTCCCAAACCGTAAAGCCAAGCGTTTTGAAACTTAAAAGCTCATCCCAAAATTGAAATACGAGTGTTATGTGATTTAAAAAAACGGTCTAGCAGAGTCGTTGCCAGACCCTTGTTTTTAGGGG